>JAVQJG010043948.1:0-19253 GCA_036024015.1 Craterocephalus amniculus | reverse complement strand
CACACACACACACACACACACACACACACACACACACACACACACACACACACACACACACACACACACACACACACACACACACACACACACAGAATATTCGCTATTTAAAACAAATGGATTCAGACAGAAAACTGATTTGAATTAAACAAATGTTGTGTAATGAGTTGCTGTGAGGAACTAAATCACAGATTACACCATCACTGACAACACCCTGCTTTCTGAAACCAACTCCAGATTATGTTGCTAACAAACAGGCTAATCACTATTGCACATAAAAACAACTAAACCAATCCATCTAAGCTACGTCAGTAATCTTCTATGATTAATACTCATTCTATCATTTGGCTTTGGATTCTGCAAATGTGGGACATCCACCTGAAGGTGTCAGCCCTGGCCACTCTCTAAGCGACAGGGGAAGGTTGGACTGAGCTGACTGGGCCTAAATGCAGCCGCAGTGAGGTGCAGCACACACTTTGCAGACCTTTATACTGCCTGCAGTCACACAGTAACACAAGCACTGGGGCTATGCACTACAACACAGGTGCATCTAAAGCTGCACTTGTCAGCTGCTACAGCATCAACTGTACCAACCATGGTGCCTGGGTACAATTAGCACAGGGTCGTGGGTCACTGCGAGGAAGGGGAAGTGTGAGAGCTGATCGGCCTCATCCTCCAAACTGGCCACGGCAGTGGAGGCGAGGGCGTTGGCGTGCTCAGACAAGGTGTCCAGCACTTTACCGTTCACATATCCGCTTACCAGGTAGCGGATCAGCTCAATCTTACGGGTATGGTCTGGGCGTCGAGTAAATGGTGAGAAAGATTGGAGGGGGGTGTGTAAGAAAAAGAGACGTGGAGGAGGAAGGAAAGAGTCGGGTAAGAGGATTATAGATGGAAAAGTAACGATTAAATGAAGGGGGAAAAAATCCAAAGGAAGCGAGAAATGAAAAAGTAAAAGGACACATGAGGCATGCCTGGGTGACACACACACCGACTGAAGGAAAATTAAGCTGAAATGATTTTGACGGAGCTCAAAGCTCCTATAATGTGCAGTGTAATTGAATTTCTCACCTGGCTTAGACAGAGGCATCGGGATAGGATAGTACTTCCTTGATGGTGTTGGAGGACTGTTAAGAAAAACATAAATGTAGTTAGAATACAAAAATACAAACATGCTATATCCAAAGTGACCGAGAAACAAAACTATAACTGAATCTGTGGCCCACCAACCTGATGATGTCCTGACCATGAATATGGAGTGGATGCTGCTGGTAGTGGCCGAACACCTCAAACACGATGGGCTTGCTCTTTATGTACTCAATAAAAGATTCTGTCACCTCCACAGAAATCTGCGTCAAAGTGGGAAAAAAAAAAAAGTTGTCAGCCTAAGATAAAGTACAGCTTGCTCATCTTCAGATTTGTGTACGTGCGTGTGCGTGGACTCACATTCTGGACGTGGTAAAAGCCCAGAGGGGCTCCTTTCCCAGCGTTCTTCAGAGGTTCGGTAGAAAATGCCTCATCGTGCCGATGAAGGAAACTTGGGGAAGTATGCAAATGAGCACAAAAACAAGATGCATCCTTTCAGGGTTTATCTCAAACTTGTGTTTGTTCCTGTTAACTCCTGCTGATTTGATTTAAAGGAAAAGAGTCAGGTGACTGCAGACTTACTTGAACTGACAGAATATATCAGCGTACTCCGGAGGGATGCCGCTGGCCTGGAGGACAGTAACACGGAAGGTAAAGATGCTGCCCACCTCCAGCTGGTCTGCCAGACCCTCACCATGACCCAGCTTGGTGTCTGCAAGGTTCCCCAGCTTGAGGTCTGGAAAAAAAACAGAACCAAAGGGGGAAAGGTCAGAAGAGCTTGATTTTAATTAAAGTGACCAAAAACTGCAGATGTGACTGTGCTTTGCAATTTGCATAAGCATTCTAAAGACTTCAGGTTTTTCTGCTCATTTCACAGCTTGTGATTTATGGAGGATTGTGGTTTTGCTGCTGTTATTTAGCCTCTGTGCAGATTCCTTCACAGATAAAAAAAAAAAAAGTCCAGGTCTCATTTCCATAACAAAATATTTTAAGACCTCCTTTTCATCTAACAGGACCATCTGCCAAGTGTAAATCCCAGCGGGCTGCGAGGTGGAAATTTACGAGCTGAGAGGCGAAGGTCTGGCAGCCGTACCCATTTCGTTGATTCTGTTGAGCTCCTCTGAGGGTGTGATGACCTCTGAACTCTGACCCTGCCCCTCCACTATGCGCAGCTCTTCCAGGGACAAACCGGAACGAGTCATTACCGTGGAGGGGAAATCATGCTGGTTGGATGAAGAAAAGAGGTGCAAGAGGAGACGGAGGGAAAAGATTAGCATATAGCTGGGCGAGGAAACACGTGCACAGATGTGCTCCTGCACTGCGCAGGATTGGCTGACAGAGGCTAAAAACACTATCGTCAATCATTATTTCTTTCAAATAAAAACAAAAAAGAATAGGAAACAGTTTGAGTCTCAAACCAAAAAACTACTTTCTTTACTTATTTTGATGTATTAACCCAAATATTACACACACATTACTCATGCACATTTACATAAAAAAAGTGCATCTCAAAGATTTAAACTCCTTTTCATCTGACTTTGGGCGTACCTTTTTGAAGTACTCATCATCAAAGGAAATCTTGGCCGTCCCCGACTGTCTCACTCCTGACCCGTAGTCTGGAGCCTCTTCGTCAGCTACAAAGAAACAAGCCGTGCTTTCATCAGAATCTGTCGCAGACACAGCTGACTTAAACTGTCAAAGCACATCAAAAGGAATACATAAAGGATCTAAAGGAATCTCTTTCAGTCGTTCGAAGGGGCCCTGCACACGTTGCCATACTGCTTTTAAAGCAGAAGTTGGAGCCACACTTTTCTCCTGTTATGCAGGTGCTACCCGAAAAAATTAGAATATGCTGGAAAAGTTGTTTTAATCTGGCAATTCAACATAAAAGGTGAAACAAATACATTTTAGGCACTAAGTACAGATGCAAAAATTTCATCTGTGAGTTTCTACTTTGAGTGGCCTGACATATTTGTATTTAAAATCCATTTTTTATTGATTTTAAGAAATATGCAAATTGCAAATATGCAAATTTCACAGATGAAACGTACGTTCACATACATTTTATCTGTGAAGATAAGTTACAGAAATGCAGCACTTATTCAGGATATTCAAATTTTCCGAGTAATACCTGTAACTTAACTTCAAAGATTAAATTTACACATATAGACAAATAGTATGCAAATCAATATATTTCCACTTTTATTTGTTTATATTTTGCTGATTAGGATTTGCAGCTTCAGAAAACCTCAAATTAAGAAAATTTGCATAGTTCCTAAAATCAACAAAAACATATATAATAGTTCTACACATTACAGAACGGCAATTACTCACCGGCAATAGCCTGGACCCCCACACGCAGGAAACCTCGCACCTCACCCTTCTCTGTTACTATGGCAATACGATGAACCAGCGGTACAGGGTACAGCAGGTTACTCAGGTACACAAAAGCTCTGCGAGTAAAAAGGAAGAGAGAGACGTGAGAATCTGAGTGTGGCGCAGGTAGGATGACTGCGGCAGCGTTCAGATCCAGCCACCGTCAACGCATTTTATATGTGCAGTGTTATCTGCCGGCTGTGTTTACAGATGGACAGATGTGGTTTCATCATCTTTGAGAGGTAGAAATATTTTCATTCTTTAGCATTCGTCAGTGACTACAATGCAGTAATATATTAGAGACAACATGAGAAGGGACAAGCAAAAAGCAAATTAAAAAAAAAGAAAAAAAAAACATAACATCTAATATGCTGAGGGAAATGCCATCAACAGCGGCTGAAAGCCACGTTTTCCCCCTCACTGCGTGACCTGTGTGACTGATCCCAAGCAGCGGGGATGGTTTACTGTGTCGTGTTATGGTGGTGTCTGTCTCTTTGTCAAAATTTATTTTGTGGGGCTGGATTTGTTTTCGGGGCACCTATTCTTTCTCTGTCATCCTCCACACCTTTCCTCCAACCTTCCATCACACAAATCCAGCTCTGACAGAAGCCAAGGCCAAGATGGAGGGGAGATATCAATCAATGAAACCTCTCAAGTCACAGTGACACAGGCAGCTGAGCTACAGCTGCTGGAGGAGAGCTGGCCCGCAGTGTTTATTTCTAAGATGTTTTGTTTACAGTGCTAGGCTACATCCTCGATGTGTGCGATATGATTTCATCTGCAGCTGCCGGATCATCATTAAAACCGGACAATGATCAAAACAAACACAAGTAGGCATGATTATGTGACTGTCACTTGGCGGTGAGTAAATATAAAGCAGAAAACATTTGAAATACAACGTCAACAAAAACAAAGTTAAATACAGAAACAGGATTCAACAGATTAACAAAAAAAAAATGAAACAACAAAAGGTTTAAACCATAAAAAACGCAAATATGAAATGAAAATTGTCACAATAAATACACACATCTCACACAAAGATGGGAGTTAAAACAGCACTGCTGTGGAGGCTAAGGATGAGACATGACTTTGGGAAAACGTACACAAAAAAAGGTGCTTTTGATTTTCATTAAACTCATTAAAAGCTAACCTCAGAGTATGAAATGATGGCTAATCATTTAAAATAAAAAAAAAGCGAAGGGGTTATTGATTATCAATAAGAGATATGCTCACGGTATCTACAAACACTAGTCAGATTTGAAAAGAAAACAAATAAAAAACAACAAGCTACTACTGCTGTCAGTGGCAACATTAGCTCTCCTGTCCCAGGCGTGTGTGTGGAGGACGAGGCAACGCCACCGTAGGTCACCAACCTTCCCACCAGGATGAACCAGGGGGAGCGGTCGTAGAAAGGGTCTTGGCCGTCGCTGAAGATGTCAGAGCCCTCCTCGGTGCCGGCGTCTGAGCTGGTGTCATCCACAAATGCCTCGTCGTCTATAAAGTCCGACATCTCGCTCTGGCGCTCGTCCGCCAACTCGGTTATCTCGGAGTCCGTGGTGGAGAAGGTGGGCGAGGGTGTGCGGTCAGCCAGGTGCTCGTTGACGCAGCCGTGGAAGATGGGGGAGCTGAGGGGGGGATGGCAGTTTGGGAACAATGGCAAGAACCAAGGAAAGGTAACAGTGGGGTCATTGAAGAGTTAAAACAGGACACAGCAGCTCCGCCAGGCATCAAGCTGACATTACTTTCTCATTAATTGTTTGATGGTTCAAAGACCTAATTTTAAAAAACGAAAAAAATTAAAATACAGCAGCTGGACACTCGTCAGAATCAAATGAAAGCTATTAAGAAAACTATTGCAAATGCAGAAATAAGATTAATTTAATAAAGGGCAGCAGTTATTAGCAGGTGTCACACAGGCTTATAGAAATATGACCTTTTTAAACCAAAATGAAATGCCACTTGGATGGATTAATATATAAATGTCCTGATTTATGCTGTGCAAAAGCAGATGAAATATAAAATGCTGCACATTTAGACATTTTCCAAATCCAGCATGTTGTTTACAAGCTTCCATGGGAATTATGGGGGATATCGACATGAGAATGGCAACTACAGAGATGGCAACATGAGGCAAGGGGTTTAAAAAAGAAAAGAAAGAACAAACATAACATCTAATGATGACAGGAAGGCACAACTCAAAATGTGATGCAAAATAAAATAAGTACATGGATTTAAAAAATAAAATCAATAAAAATAAAATCACACTAACATAAAAATGTACTGAAACATTTGCATTAGTGACGAAGGAAACACATGACAATACAAGATGGCAGAAACATATGAAATCACTAACATATGAACCTCTAATGACAAATGAAGATAATGGGGGGATTGAAGCAGAACCAAAATAAATAAATCATAGATCCATTTTAATCAAAAACCTGCTCCAGTGACAACTCAATAATATGCTACAAAACAAAACCGATTCAAACAGGCACAAACATTTTGATCTGGATATATAAGCGAATTAATGTGTATATTTCTTACACACCTCCCCACAAGCTTAAACCAGTGGAAACGGTCGTAAAAGGGGTCATTTCCTGTCAGAGAGCCATCGCCATCCTCCTGGTGAGTGGAAGCCATTTCTCCTGCACGGTCGTACATCTCTCTCATCTGCTCCAGCCTCTGCCTGCAAAACAATGACAGAGTACACTTTCTATAAATGGTAGCAGGACCAGAATATATTATTTCCTCAATAGCTGGAAGGGAAAGACGTTGCAGGATGTGCAGACAGTAGAAATAATCAGTAGAGACAATATAGATCTTGCAGACTGATGGTTTTTAACACTGAATGCTCCCGCTTATTCATGTAAAATGAGATCTCTTGAGTTCATTTTAAGCTCATTTGGATAAAAGCTTTAAAATAGACAGATATATTCTAACTAAGGCCTGGAGTAGAAAACATAGGTAAGGAATGGGCTTTACTTGAGCTTTTCAAGGGACCAGTAGTGTGTAGCTCCGTTTTTCAGGTCTTGAACCTCGACGGCCACCACAGTGCGAGGGAAAGGTCTGGCATCGCGCTCTTTCTCCGGCTCCGGGGGCAAGAGCTCAGGAGGCAGCGGCGAGTACAGAGTGTCTGTCAGCAGCACGAACTGAAACTGCACCTGAGGAATGGGAGGTGGTTGGGAAAAAAGGTTTTTTAAAATGTCATGCTGAAATATCAAACATTGACTGCCTCTCTCTTCTCAGCAACCCCCGGGGGTAAAATGCTCCACCAATTAACAGGACTGGATATAAATCACACACGGACAGAGACATGCAGACAAAAATATCATGTGACAGATGAACCTTCGACGAGATCAATCACACAGCATCTAGAGTAGAGAGTGTAAATCACACAGATTGGGAATGTAAACTACAGCAGACCGGCTTCTGATTTGTAACCAATTCACTTAGGTTGTGTGACACTGAATCAATGCTGCATTCTGCATGACTTAAAACGCTTTATTGTGAGCAGTCCACACGGTTTTACAAACCTTTCAGAGAATTCAGCTTTAGAGGAAATAATTGATGCAACAATAAAGTGCCAATGTGGTTTAGGGATATACAACTTTTTTTTTTTTTTTTTAAAAGGGGAGATGTTAAACTATCAAATTCAAAAACTTGTGCGGAATATTATACTCATTTACATCAGCAGACATGGTTCCTGTTCCTGTATTCCCTCATGATGCTCTCCCTTCAACATGTTTGAGTTTAGAAATCTGGTCAGCAGAATATGTAATGTACCGACCTGCATCACAGTAAAATACCCATAAACCTGATGTATTATTGCTCCAAGAGTCATTCGCCCACAGAAAAGCCTACAAAGAATGGAGGGAAAATCAACCCAAAGTTTGGCAGACTCTTGTTGTAATGATTTTGAAATAAAGTCACTGACTTGAGTTTGTGGACCAACATAAACTAGAAATGTTTTTGTTTTGGAGGTTTTCCCTTCCTCTAAAATGGGAAATTATCACTTTTGACAGTCGCTGTAGTTGGATGACTGGATGCAATTATTTTCTATTTATGGGACTCATGCGGATCATTCAGTGGTTCTGTAGCTATGAACTAGATTGTATCTGAAAAAGTTCCTAGTGATGACTGTGTTGGGAATTTCTGCTTCACAAATAAAGCTACACTAAACAAATATAACTATCACAAGAAAACTTTAGCATCATTACACTTACTTTCTTCTTTAACTCCACACTAATGGCGTTGGCCTCCTTCAGGTAGACGGCGTTCCCCCACAGCTGGTCACGCAGGGAGGTGAACTGATGGTACCTCCACTTCCTGAAGCCCCACTGAGCCAGCTCAAACTCATGCTGAGTCCACAGCACTGATGCAAGACAGACGACAGAGGTGACATTAAAACGGTGCATTGAGCAGAGATTAAAACAGAAACATGCAAAGCGAAATACTCGCTATAATCTGAAAGGACCATACCAGTGGTTTTGTTTTTAACTCCACCACAGATCAGTTCAATTCCACAACAACCACTCTGAATATTGTTTCTCCCTCATATAAAAGGTCAATTTCGCTTTCAAAGATTGACTCTACAGAAAGCTGACAGTTCTTTTAAAGAATCCAATTACGTCTGGTAGCATAACTTACTTAACCAATTGTGAAAAAAAGCTGGAAGTTCAAACACAGCTCTTCTATATCAAACAAAATTTAGCCTGGGAACATCACATCCCACTACATATGCTCATTGTGAGCAAGATAATCATGTGGTAGCGGCTCACAGAGGTAACTATCATCTATCCTGAACATGAATGAAACCAAAATGTCCGAGTGAAACGCTCCAGAAAATGACTTCCTGACTTTTCAAGATGATTTATAGTTGATGGGCTAAATTGTAAAAACCTCAAAGTAGGGTCCTTTACATTTCAATAAACTGTTACACATAATTAGTTGTGGTCCACTTAAAAGAAATTAGATTATGAAATATTCATGGACTAGTTTGGTTTAATAATTTGTAATGAGTAATTAGTGTGGCACTATTAATACATTTAATTTGGAAGAAGGCGATATGATATGTATAATATGTATAAACTGCTATACGCACATCCCAGTAGCTTAGGCTCTAGACATAAGAAGTGGGAGAAAACATAATTATACAGATTACACTTTTTTACACAGAATGTGTAGTGTAAATCAGTAGTCTGTCAAACTGAGAACTTCATAGTACACACCTTCCTCCTCCTCTTCTTCCTCCAGCTCTTCATCATCAGGTGTCTCTGCTACCAGAGAGCGGGTTTCCACTTGTTTCTGAAGTTCCTGCAGTTTGCTCTCGTAAACCTGGGTATCAACAGACAGGAGGACAGCTGTCCATCAGCAGCAGTGACAGGCCAGCTCAGTCAGAACCACAGCTCACATTTCAGCCCAGACACAGGCTGTGGCTGACGTCAGGATTGCCACGCCGTCTCTGGGAAGTTTCATTTCTAAAAGATGAAAGCTGAAGCTTTTCATTGGTCATCAAAATGAAGCTCACTTCTGAATGTGTGAATGTGTAAATGATGTACAGTAACATGGGAATGATAGATAATTACATGTTATGTAGAACAAGATACACTGAAGAAGTCTGAACATCAAAAGCTGCTGATATTTTCTATACACTTCTGTAAAAGATGAACAGGTAAAGTAGTGGTTCCCAACCTAATTTCCTTGAGGACACCCTCTGTGCAAAGGCTAACAAGCCCTGGACCCCTCCCCGAACTGAAACCATGCTGGTTTTATCCTTTCATTAGTGAGATTCTCACCATAAAAACCAGATTCTGACTGAGTCCTGTCCTTCTATGAGGCCAAAGATAAATTAAAAACATATCAGACTAATTGTTCTTTCTCAAAGTAGGGACAGTGGACATTAATCACCATAGCTCTGAATCTCCAAAGGCTCAGGGACCCCAGGCTGTGAACCACTGGTGTAAAGCACACACTACTTAAAAATCTGAAGAACAATGGTTCCCAAAATAATCACATCTGCTGTACTAATCAAAATATCAGTTCTAATCCAGATCTAAACAGCAGAAATGGCTGTTGAGACTTAAAAAGGAACTTTTCTTTACAAAACAAAAAAGGATCATATGCAGGTGGTCAGTGCAAACCTGATGTGGAAAACACTTTGTGAATGAATAAACATTTTCATCATGAAGACAGAGTGAAAGAAGTGGCGAGCTGATAGAAGCTGAGTCAACTGTAATCCAATGAGGGGCGCCATCATCATCAGAGAAGGGTAGGCTGTCGTCCCGATGACCTCATCCTGTTTGTTCAGTCTTCTGGGAATACAATGCATCCTTTTCATTTGTCCCTGACCTCCTCCCTGCTGGAATCCTACCAGCTACCTCACATCCAAACTCCCTGCTTTACCCATAGTACACTCACCAAGTATATTTTTAAATGATATAGCATTTGAGTGTATTTCTCTGTATTCACTTGAAAAAGCCTTATTTCCCTGTGATTGAAATAAACTTCATCCTCAAAGATGTGTGTATATGTGCAACATGGGAACCATGTAGAATTCAGCAATAAAAGAGATGTTTGCATCTTCCTGGGAAAATATTGTAAATAACAATGTTTTTACATAAACATTCAACCAAATTGTGTTTAACAGTCTTACACTATGTTTCCTGTGTAGTAAGTACGTGTCAACATCTTGTCCCTAAACTGTTTTTTTCTGGAAAAGACAAACAAACACAACCCATTTATAAAGAATAACTGCACATGAAGCAGGTCATTTTATTTCATTCAACTTTGAAAAAAAACTTCCAGCAACACAGATTTTTTTTTCCTTTCAACATGTGAACAATTCTCTTCAATGTTTTAAAAAAAAATGTGCTTGATTAAGAAACAGCACAACTTTGTACACAGCCACAAAGAGGCACTTGATAATGCAGATTCAAAAAGCAGAAAAGCACGGCAAATGGGTTTGCATCTTTTCAGAAGAAAAGATCAGTCAGTTCAGCTGACACTGTGTGCTTTCCAGCTTGCATGGCTGCCATCAGCACCAGAGTAAAAGGTATATAACATTCTTTAATGCATAATTATTATAGCTGAATGTATGCTACTGCATGCAAAGATAGTCAAATGGCAAGTTGTAGTGTGAAACTAAATGATTTAATCCCCCCATCAACTTTTCTATACTCTTTAAAAGGCCTCTCACACACAGCTGAATGTCTGCTGAAGTGTAATACGTAATGGGATTTTTTTAAAGCTACAAATGCAGCAAAAAAAGGGAAAAACAGAGAGTAAGGAAAACCTTGCGCTGATCCAAAAGCTTCAGTTAAACCAAAAATAAACAGACACCGACATGGACAGCTTATTTTATAAAGCGTCAATCAGACGTTTCCGTCCACGGTGTTGCATAGGTCTGCAACATGTATGCAGCTGAAACAAGGCAGTACTCAAAATCTCATTTGATATGGACATTTCTCCTGAATAACAATTATGCAAACATTTTAAGTCTTTGTCCATCTTCCAACATTTTTAAAGGCCAGACTTTGGGAACCATGACAACACTCAGTGGGTATCCATTTGAATCACAGCGAGCTCTTCGTTTACTCGATGATCCAAAAAGCGAAAATTTTAAGACTGGTTTAAACCAAAATCATATTTTTGTTCATTATGTTTGGTTAAGACAGGAAAAAGAGCGCATTATTCTGGTCTGGATTGTTCACAGTGAAACTTTCACACAGGGATCATTTTCTTTTAAACTCTCAGAATGACATCTGAGGATTTCAGCATAGTGGTTCACGGACTCCTCAGTGAGCCCCAGGGTTAAAAAAAAACAACAACATACTATCAATGAAATGTTCTCACAAAGACATTAAAAAAAAATTTAAAAACACATAGAAATGACCATTAGTGTGCACCCTTATCAGACAGCTTTATCGTGACTCTGGGAAGCGCAAAAACTAATGCAAGTGGTAGAGGTTACATTTTTCAATTAAAGCAAAATATTTAAAGAAAAAAAAGAAAAGTTATCCCTCAAGGAAATAGGTGGCATAATAAAAAATGTCTAAATGAGTGTTTTATTACACAAAAGTTAGTAATGATTAGGTTGTTTAGGAAGTTCCTCACAAAATTCAGCAGAAGGTCCTGAATTAAAAAGGAAAGGAAAAAAACGGATTTGTAAATGCATAGCAGGATTAATAAAGTTAGTGCATTTGAAGGCACTTTCTGAAAACCACTTACATTTACTGTGATGTCAGCCTCAGCTTAAAAGGCACGCAGTTGTCTGGTGCATGAAGTTATTCCAAAAATAAAAAATGAAAATGGTTGTTTGAGTGCTGATGAAGGCCAATGATGACGGATGACAAAATGTTTTCTGAGCTACAGAACAAGATGTAATATTGCAAAGAAGACTTGTTCTCCCATCCTACCATTCAGGTGAATCATACATGGAGGGAAATAAATAGGCTGCTCTCTGTTCCTCACTCAGGCAACAAGTTTGAATCTAAATTCAATATATTCATAGTGTAGTGGCTAAAAACAATCATATTTATTCAATACTAAAATGGCAAAAAATGTAAACTCAGAACGTCGACCATCAGCATCATTTTGGCAAATCCAAACAATTTATGAATTGTCAACCATGCTAATTGATAAACAGGTGATGTGCGTGTGTTTCTCCTGTTAAAACAGTCCACATGATCATCTGGTGGCTTTAAATCCTCATGACAACACCCCCAGGGCAACATATGACAACACACACAAAGCAGAAACTGATAAAAATGGTAAATATGACGATGAGGAGAAAATGTCTTTTGTTTTCTATAGTACATATAATACTTGGTTCAACCAGTAACACACTGACCAACTAACTGCAAAAGTCAGAGTCAGTTCTGCTGTTGTGATCTGTAATGCGTTTGCCTACATGAAAGTGTATGAAACTAGCTGCTGGCTCCGCGGGTCAGACTGCCGTCTCTCTGCTGGCTTTCAGATTGGGAGCAGACATTTGCCTGCGCATTCGTGGCGGCGGCTGAAAGCTGACGGGATGGTTAGCGTGGTCAGCGTGATGGTACTGGTAGCCATTGAAGCCGCCATCTGGATACATCATGTTGTTATAGTGGCAGAGCTGCTGGTGCTGATGGTGGTGAGGCGGGAGGTGCGCTGGCTGGTTCTGGTGCTGGTGCTGGCGGGGCTGGTAGAAGGACTGTGTGTGCCTCCGATTGTTTTCAGGCTGCTGTAGGGACTCCATGGAGCCAGAGGAACGCTGACGGTGGTTGAAAGAGTTACTGCGGCCTCGTTCGTGGGGCTGCAGGTGCTGGTTGTTCCTATAGTTATGTTTGTGACCCTGGTTTAAACCCTGCTCCGAGTCTTTGCCTCTGCGCTGAACTGACGGGCTTGGCAGAGGAGGAGTGACATGGATAACCGAAGCGGCCATCTTTTCCTTGGGTTGCACTAATTCTTCGGCCTGGCTCTCTCCCTCAGCTTCCTCATCAGCTTCTTTGGGCACCTTTAGCTCTATGACCTGCTCGTCTGTAATTATGATATGGGTGCCTGGGCTCCAGGAGTTGCGGTGCTTGGGGTTACTTCTGAAGGGGAAGCGTAGCTTACGGTCCTCTGGCGGGATAAAGCGGTGCGGTCCCGTATGCCGGCGGAGCTGCTTGGTGATTTCTTGCTGCTGAAGACTCTTGAGGCGAGCCTGCTCCTGACGCATCCAGCGCATGTGGCCTCGCTTTAAGGTGGAGTCATCTCCTGCACTTTGGCCTGTTTGTGAATCCACATCTTCCCCTTCAAGCTTTTCGGGCAAAGGAGGTTTTCCTTCCGGGGGGCTGGTAGTTTTGGTCGCACAAGCTGAATCCCCCCCGCTTGGAGGCTTTTCTTGGCTCTCCGGGGTGATGAGGGGGAGGACCTTTTCCATTTTCACCATCTTGTTCCTGAGAGCGCGGATCTCCTCATCCTTCATGTTATTCTGCTTCTTCACCTCCTGCAGGATGTCCTCGAGTTTATCAATGTGCACTTTGAGCTCATCCATGACAGCCCCTCCAGGACGGGAACCGTTGGTGAGGACATCCTCAATGCGCTCGTCACCGACTCCCACCGTGTCCCAAACATCCCGTGCTACGGCCCTCCACGAGTCCCGCTCGTTGGGGTCCTTCTTGCTGTAGCTAGCGCAAAGCTCCTTCATCTTTACAATAGCCAGTGCCTCGATTTCCTGTCGTGTGTGGCGGAAGTCATTGAGCGCGACTTCGTAGCAGATCTCTTTGACTGCCTGGATCTTCAGGTCAGAGATGGTCACCCACTTGGAGTCCTTGGTGATGCGGCGGCGCTGAGGGATCTGGTACATTTTAACAGGCTCTCTTCTTTTCCCACTGCTGGGTAATCCACACTTTTTCACAATGGTTTGCAGCTTGCTGGGAGGTAGCTTTTCCCTCAGGGAAGTGATCAGTCTCCAGCTCTCCTCACAAGACCTCTTATCTGAGTCATCCCCACTATCAGAGTCTCCATCCTTGAGAAGACAACACAGGACAAAAAGCAAATGGTTCCCAAAAAAAAAAAGGGAGAAATTAAAATGTGAAATCAGGGAGAGGATGAAAGGATGGTTTAAAAATAAGAATGAATAAAAGGCATAAATATGCAACATGGGAACTTAAAAAAAAGAATCAAGTTAAGTCAAGAGCACTATGATCTGTTTCCAAGGATTTCAATGTTTTGAAACTTCAGATTTTTGGCAAAGATAACCATTAAACTCTAATATGATGTACATATGTTCCATACATCATTACCGTACAGATGTATGGTACCATGCACTTACACTTCCACATTACACTCAAAATAAAAAACGGAGAAAAAAGCCCTCCAAAAAACAAATGTACAAACAGTGGCTTCATTGACTTTCTTCTCAGTTTTTCCCCCTTTTCTTTTCCAGTGAATTTATTTTGACATGAATTTCTACATCTTAATAATGAAATAATAATATGTACTTAAATATTTTATTCCCAATGTTGCATATTGATATTAAAAGTAAAAGGTAAAGCATGTCTACCATGATTAGAAAAGAATTTCAATAGATGATAAGTTACTGATTGGAGCACCTCTGTAATGTTTTGTGATATTCCTCTTCTTAATTGAAAATTTTGCAATTTGACAGCTGGATCCAACATGCTACAGTGGCATGCATAATGATGGACTTTGGAGCTTTCCCCCCTTTAGTCCAGAAGGTTTGAGTTGCTTTAGTATTAGCATTGAGTTAGAAGACACAGTGTTCTTGCAGCGGATCAGAAAGCCAGTAGAGAGGAGAGGCAGAAGTGAGCTGAAGTGTTAATCCACTACAAGAAAGTTGTTAGTTGGAAACAAAAATGCAGTTTCTCATTTTTTTGTAGACAACGAACATTACAGATCACAACCAGTAGGTACAGATGTTCAGCTCTTGTGTATGAGACTGTGTCTTTGACTAGAATTGGGCATGTTATGCCCCTGGGAGTCTGAATCTTAGGCCTGCAGATCTGCACATAAACCTGCCAGAATGAGAGAGGTCTTTGATTCCCTGCTTCAGTTGTGAGAAGTGGTAACTCTGTGCCCCCAGTGTGCTACACAAATGCCGAGTAGGGCTAGCAAAGAAAGGTAGCCAAAGAAGTCAATGAGAAACCACATTGTCACCATCGGGCGAGAACTACAGCAGGAATCTTTGTTATCACAATGCATTGTTCATGTCAGCAACTGCATTGAAGAGATGAAACTCAGGACAAAACAGAGCAAAAAAAACTAGAGTTTAAATCTAATTCAAGCAAATCAACAACAACTTCAGAGTTGACCTCCTCAACAGCAAACACTGCAACTTAGTCCAGAACCAGTACTGAATGAGTTAAGAAAACATGCTATTAACATGAACCATGCAAAATCAGCTTTTTTTTCTCTGACCAATACTGAATCGGTTTTAAAGGAATTTTTGATCTTGATATCAAATCAAATTGAGCTGGAAGTTGCCGTTTTGCACGATTCAGACCCACTACAGAAGGCAGAAGACAGGGAAACTGGGGATTTGAAGAGGGGAAAGCTTTACGATCTAACTCTCACTCAATAAAATTGCTACAGAAACATCAGTTAAACTAAAAAAGGCGGGTAAAAGCTCAACTGTCTCAAACCAGAAAAAACTTCCATGCAAGAAGAACAGGCATGCACTAGGAGTAAAAGTGTGATTCACACACGCACACAAATCTCAAGTGTCAGCGCTCAGAGTGAGAATTAGTACTAGATTCAGTGACCAAATTAAACTAACCTCCAAGAAACAAATACAGGCTTTTCAATTGTAATTCACCAGGGAAAATCCATGCTTTAACTTTCCTTAGAGATTACACACAAAATATATCTGGATAACTCAAGGTGCTGTTCCTAATCATGATATTGCAAACTTTGTATAGAATAAAAAACTAAATCAAATTCTGACATTTCTTAAACCCACTCTTTACTAACTTGTAACTCACATCTGACAGCAGGTAAAAACAGAATGAATTCCTTAAATTCACAAAGTGGGTCAGATTATCTTCCAGCATATTTGAACTCACCAGTCGCTGCTGTTCCAGAAGCTGGTCTGCTTCTTCCTTCTCCTTTTTGTACAAGATTTCCATCTCAGTGAGCCTACACAAGCAAATCAAATATATTGTGAAACATAATGAAAACAAATATAAACACATATGTTATAATCCATAATGGAAACTTAACAACTACTTAGTCACTCCCAATAATTACTTAATATGAAACAAACAGAACAGCTTAAATACCTTTTCTCCATTTCCTGCTTCATATCAATGCCTTGTTTCTCCAGCAGCTCTCTCTGAGCGAACGTCCAGTCCACAGGCTCTACAGGGGTTTCTGCAGATGGTGTCTTCTCTCTTTCTGCTCTGGCCTGCTCGGGGTGGTTGAACCGGAACACGTGGTTCTTTCCCATAATAATACGGTTGCCTAAACACAAAAATGCCGCAGAGAAAAGCACAACAGCATGAAATTAGAAGAAACATGTCTCCTTTATGTCTGAAATGATCATGTAAATTCTTGGTGTTAATTATTAAGGTAATACTAAGTGCTTGAATATAGGTAATCGGGCTTTTGTTTCTTCCTGGTTCTTGAAAGCACCTCTCATCTGAAAGGTGTCTTCAGTTCAGTGTTAAAAGAACCAAAAAGTTAGTTGTGTTACCTTTATTGAAGCACTTAAAGGGGACATATCGTGCAAAATCCCCTTTTTTCAAAACCATGAAATATATGTTTATGTCTTTTTTCAGGGTTCAGGAGAGCAGAAAAATGTAATTTAGTCATTCCTGGTGCTGCGTATATATCTTATTATTCTTTTTGGGTCATATTTTTCAGTCTGTTTAGTTTTCTCCATTCGCTATTACGCTCTCTTGTCTATTACATCAGAGTATTTGCTGCGGTTCCGCTAAATATGGTCATATTATTTTTGAAAGAGGTTCTCTGCCAATCGTTTGCTGCTAAGAAGCTACAAAGATGGCCGAAGGGAGTCGAGTCGAACAGAGTAGAACTCTCTGGGTGTGTCTCAATTCCGGGTCTGCGTCCTTCTAAGGTCGCATCCTTAGCGGTCTATGGAGGCTAGGTCCTTCTGAGAATCCTCAGAAGGCTGCATAGCCGTTAGTAAATGAAACAGCCTGGCCTTCGGAGCACTTCCTGCTTGCTGCACGATGTCATCAAGTTTGTTCCCCAGCCCGGGAGAAAAAAACATAAAGACGACATACGAACACGAGAAAACAGACCATACAGGAACAGATAAATTAAATAATGGAGATCGAAATTCTTCTTTTGATTATCCCTTCCATGCATGAATTATTCAGAAACAGTGCCACATGTTTTTGGCATACACTGATTTACTTCTACAGAGACGTACAGTGATGCTTTTTTATTTCTTAATCATATTTTACTTTTTATTCTTGTTATGTATTTTGATAGTTTATTCAAAATGATTAATTAAATATGCTTTTCATATTTCTATTATATGGATATTTTATAAAACTATGGCTGCATCATTTTTATTGTCCTGTTCATCATAAAAGAAAGTTTGGTTATCCCAGTGTATGAATGTACATATATAAATATTCTACAGTAAGTGTATTGTATGACTCACTGATGTCCCTGAAGTGGCAACATTACAAATTTCTAATATCCAGCCATGATACTGTAGTGGACGTTATGAATGATTTTAATTTACTTTATGTTGGAGGAGGAGGAGAGATGCTTTGGCTGCAGCAAAACCAGCGGCTCGTTTGGTTCAGGCTGAGAGCGTTCATGCTGTATTCAGCTCTGACAGGCTCCAATCCCTTGTAATAAACTGGAGCCAATTTACCCGATGTGACTTATACAATTATCAGCACAGTTACAATAAGCTTTATGTTAACATCCGTGCTTATAACATTTGAAAGTGAAGGCTTTTATTATTGAATGAGAATATCTCATCAACAGGTTCACCTTGATGTCAAATAAAGTTTGAGGGGAAAAGAAAAAAAGAAAAACATGTTAGCCTCAAGCTACGGTCCTCCAGACATCCCGGCAGCCGTGTTAGCAGTTATTAACGTCAGATATTTTAACAGATATTCCGTTTTTAATACCTGAACTTCTGACCTTTTGATAAAACCTGTTAATTACATTTAAATGTGTTTTCCACTCTGCTGGCAGCGCTGCTGCAGCTTCTGCTGCTCGTCATTTTCCTCTTCTTCTTCTACGGATTATAACCGGCAGAAAGGCGCGCAAAGCATCTTGGGCCATGAAATGTGAGGCCACGAAGGATGGTAGCTTTGCATCCTCAGAATTTGGGGAAAAGGAGGATGCATTCGGAGGTCGCATTTTAAGGACTCTTAAACTTTTGGCTAAACGGGACAGCCTTCGCGCAGCCTTGTGATGTCAGCGTCCTAAAAATGCGACCTTAGAAGGACGCAGACCCGGAATTGAGACACACCCAGAGACTGTTTCATTTTGCGACAATGTCATGTGGCCTGTGGGAAGTTACAGATTTAGCCCCCTAGTGGGTAAAAGTTACAAAGTGTCCCTTTAAAAAGACAAAAAAAGTATCTTAAATTTTGCCTCGTCAGCGGGCTGTAAAAGGTGTGAGCTGGTATTTCCCCTCTTTGCATAAACAAACAAACTACCCAGCTTGAGTCCGCTGGTGGTTGCTGTGAATTCTAAAGTTGTTTCCATCATCTACCTGTGCATGCAAGTGTGTGTGAATTATCCTTGTTGGTCCCAAATTTGAAAAAGCATCCATGTTATTTTTACATTTGTCCAGAATAAATTTGTCACCCATCAAAAAAAAAGCTTTTTCGTGACCAGGGGGGTATTCCAGAAAGCGGGTTATGTGTTGAACTCTGAGTTTGTTAACCCTGAGTTGAGGGAAACTCCAAGTCATCTGTTCCAGAAAGCGGGGTATCTAGAACTCGAAGTCAGTCACCGTGGCAACAGACTCTCTTCACTCTGTGAACATAACCTATCTTGAAGAAACCCAGAGTTTCTACCCGTCTCCGCCCACACGAGGAAACTGGTTTGACATGGATTTCCCGTTCCTTCCGAATCTAATTAATGTTGCAGCCCAAATAATTAGAAATGCCTTAAGTGCGAAAGAATATTCTGTCCCAGATTAGATAGTTTGGCGTTTCCAGAAGCGTTTCTGGTCGATTGTTACCGCTTTTTATCTGATGGCATGATTTATCTTAATTATTCTTAATAATGGTTATCGATAATAATATTAGTAATTAATAATTATTATTATTATTATTATCAATTAAGAATATTAATATTCTCTGGCATTACAG
>JAVQJG010043946.1:0-17449 GCA_036024015.1 Craterocephalus amniculus | reverse complement strand
GTGTGTGTGTGTGTGTGTGTGTGTGTGTGTGTGTGTGTGTGTGTGTGTGTGTGTGTGTGTGTGTGTGTGTGTGTGTGTGTGTGTGTGTGTGTGTGTGTGTGTGTGAAAACACTGTGTTACCTCTAATAACCTTCCTCCTTTTTTCTGACATGGTTGTATACCGTGGATATGGCTACACATAATCAGCCACCTCTTTGTTTACCTCTGATGATAAACCACAGCTAATTAAGAGCCGGCACTCACCACTTCATCTTTCTGCTGCAGCATTACTGTTGCTCACTGATTACCTTGGGTTTGCTGTGAAATCATTTCACCTTGTCATTAGCTGTGCTTTCTCCTGCCTCCGGAAACTTTAGGGAAACATCATCTGTGCCAAAGCAAGCAATAACAAGTGTGAGAACAAACTTCTTCGTAGGCAAATTACCCGGGGAATGATTATCATGCTATCTCCACTGAATAGTTTTTTGTTTTTTTTCTTTTGAGAAGGTAGACCTGGGCATTGCTAATTACAGGAAACACTTCACTCCCATTGTTCACAAAGAAAGTAGCCATAGGTCCAGAAACAAGTGGAGTTGCTTTGACAAACAATGGAGCACCAAAACCAAAGAGGCCAATGCAGTGAGGCAAACACTGGACTGAGCACCGCCGCGCTGTTTCACACCAACCAACAGAGTCCGTTTATGTAAATAGATAGTAGGGTGTTGTTTTGGGAGGGGGACATGATTACAGTCTGCTATCAAACCTCTCATTTGTATTCACAGCAAAGTTACCAAACACTTTTCCTTTAATGGTTATGCCGCAGGGGAGAAAAAAAGGCAACTGAGGACAAACAGGCTGCGTATGGCTGCATTTGAAACTGCTCACATTTGCAAATTAGACACAATTTTACAGTTTGTTTAACAAAGTTCAAATAAAGCAGCGGGGATATATCACTGAATAAGTCATCTAATAGATGTTTCAATTTTCATCTGATTCTAAGGGGAGAAAAAAAATCCTCCAGGTTTTTGTTTTATGTGTTACGGATCATGGAGAGGGCATAACCATTACATCATCTAATTGCTTTGGTTGAAACGGTTGAAAAAGAGCAAATTATGGACAGTGGAGTTCTCATGCCTACATTAAAGAGTGATCCCTATCATTTTCATATATCTTATTTTCATGTTACAGAGCAGACTCGGTGCAAATTCTGACAGGAATTGAGGTGAAAAGGGTTGTGTTTATGTGTGTTTGTGCGTTTTTCTGTATGTGTCTGCGTGGGAATGCAGGGCTGCAAAGATCCACGGATATGAGCGCATGTGAATCTGTCTGGCACAGAAAAATAATCCGTTTTCGTTTACTCATTCACAAATTAGGGCTTGTATGAAATTAGCAGACCTTTCATCTGACTCCTGATAGTGTTTAGACATTGATGCTGAGGTGCTGAAAGCTTTTTTTTACCCAGCAAACTTTTGACTGCAGTGCAAACAACAATTATTCCAACAGTCCTTCTCACCCTCTCATCTTACTACTGAGTTAGAAAAACAATTGGATTCTGAGAAATTGATCCAGCAGGTTGAGCACTTTTCATGAATATAAAACACATTCTTTTGGATGACCTGCTTGGCACACAGCACTACACAGTTACAAAGCATATATCCCTTTCTGTATTTGCACTGTTAGCGCTGAATGGCTTGTCAGCTTGGACAGCAATTTAAAATGCTGATTGCCTGCACTGTGGATGCTTACAGCCACTGAGGAGTGAATGTATTCTGTGTAGTGTGAAAAGTGCTCTCCTTGAATCCAGGAGCTTCACTGCAGATTACAAATGGAAAAAAAAGAGTTTATCTAAGTGGGGGTCATATGGAGAAGTTTGTTCAAAGACAGAGCACAGAGCACTTTAAACAGGAGATACAAAAAGGTATTTAATGTTAACTGCTTTGTTTTGTGTGGTGTGCCACTTAAGTAGCTGCATTTCCTGTCAGATTAACTATTAGTCACAGTCATTTGAATTTCTATATTGTAATTATTTAATAACAAACAAAAGATGTTGTAAGGTTTACCTCAAGGCAGCACCGAGTCTAACATTTTGATAATTTACACAATTTCTTACCCTTCTCTGCTCTTCTTGTGAAAGCCTTACAGATTAAGTGTTACATCCTAGTTACATCAGGAGTGCACCCACTGGTTTCCTAAATATGGACCAACCCCTGCAGAGTTCATCTGATCACATCCCTGAATCTTATGCACGTCCTGGAAAAGAAGTTCAATCTCTGAACGTGAAACTACAAATAAGCATGTTGTTGTTTTCCTCAGTAGCTGGTAAAGTCATGCAGCTAAACAGGTTCTAAATAAAATATAATATCAGGTAGAAATGGGCTTGAAACCCCCTTCTGGCGCTGCACCGAACAAGCAGCTCCAAATCCAGATAGGAAAAGAGAGTGAGGAAAAGAAAATGCAATCTATCCAACAGGAAATAAATCTTGAACTTATCTATCTACATCATCTTTGCTTCACTGTGTCAAAACCATTAAAACATATGATCTAAAAGAATTGTAAATAAGAAATTTCCCCAGAAGACAGAATAACTGTGAGGATAACATAGTGATAGGTGCCACTAATGTCTATCATTATACAGAAGAGTCATAGAAAACCTGTAGGACAAAAATATACCTGGAGTTTAAGAAATCACTGTGCAAACACACCAGATGTTGCCCAACCAGTACTCAAGCCGGGTGGTGAGTTTTAGTGAGTGATAAAAGCTCAGGAGAGAAGGCTTGCAATTAGAACACATTCACAGGTTGGCTAAAAAAGTGGAAAGGCTATATATATAATATGCTGTAAAGCATAGGCTTAGTTTACAATGTGTTAAGGACATGGTAATTTAGCTCCATGTTAATATTCTAGGGTGTTCTTGAAAAAATCATGTTATCCATGATAGCTATTTACACTGTGGACATCCACTTAATGCATACCAACAACAGAAGTTTTAATTTTAACGAATGTTTGTTCTTTTTATTCTATGAACAAACATTAACTTTATGGTTTTTGTATGTTGAATGTCTTCTCTCCAACAGAAATAAGATTAACCCACAATGCAAGTTTTAAAAGGGAGTATTCATGTATTATAGCAAGGAGCCTTGCAAAATGTGGCATTTAACTGATATTTCAAATGAAATCTTTTATCCTGGAACTTGATAAACACAAACTCAAGGACCATGCTAAGATATTTCTAAAAAATCAAAAAGATTTCACAGCGAATGTTGTGGATTTATCCACACACATCATCCTGTAATAAAGCAGAAAGACCTGCGAAGCTCGCGTCTCTCGGACAGCGCTCTGATTGGTCTGCTTTCAGATGGAGGGGCGTGGCTTAAGGCTGAATCAGTTTCACAAAATCAGCCTCAGCGCGGCTGGACCTCTCATTCACTACGGATTCTGTCGAGTTAGTTTGATCTGCGCAGATTCTTTATTCAGTTTTCTACCAACCAAAGCGTTTTTTTTTTACCGCAGCTGTGTACCTGAGCGCATCGTCTCCAGGTGCGCAGTCAAGGATTTCGCGAAACTTTTTTTTCTCCCCCAACGTTTTTTGTTTTGCACAACCTGCTTGAGTTGTGTTTCCCCTCAGTTTCTCTGCATGCCTCCGCTCCTCTTCACCATGGATATGCTTTGGCTTGTTGGCGTCGTTGTGAGCGTCTGCGCCTGGTTTGCTTCAGCGGAGCGGCACAGCGTCTACTGGAACAGCACCAACCCAAAGTAAGAAACTGTTTTCATTTGGGTTTTCCCGTGCTCAGGCCATCCCCACTCTTTCATTTCACCAATGCAACAAATTATTGCCATTATTAATATTCTGTGCGTAAATAATTAAATGAGCTTTTAATCCAATTCTCCGCGGACATCAAGATTTATGAATCGGATGAATCGTTGCAGCGCATGCATATTCAGCGAGGGGTGTTGTGATGAATTTACGATGGAAGCAACTGGCTGCCGTTGACATGATAATGCAAAACACTTGGGAGTCATGCTCCCTCCCCCTTACTCACTCTGAGCCTGTTATTATAGAGCTCTTTAGCTGTAAATCATTGCCTAACCTGGTCAGATGGGTTTTGCAGTCTGTTTGTGCCAGGGTTACAGGATTACTTCCTATCAGGTCATATCATGTATTTATCTTTGTAAATAGGTACTTGGGCATTTAAACAGATGAAACTTTGAACGGAAGAAGGCTGCTTTAAAGGTAAATGTAGGGGTTTCACGGACAAACAGCTGCAGGTTTGGGATCAGTGCCTCTGGGGAATTTAGTTTTGAGCAATTTCCTCCTTTTTTTCTTTCATTCATGAGTTGACAACATTTCTATTGGGAATGAAGGGTCAAATATTTCCTTGGCAAAGGTTGTATTTTTCGTGTTGATTTTACAAGCTTGACTCACAGCAGAATGTGTTGAAATATCTGTTTCAATATCCTCCCCATCTGACAGAGAACCCTAACCTCTGGGTGGAGTGGGAGGTTGCTGTATCCTCTAAATCAAGAGATATCACATGGGATTGTACGCGGCTGTCAGGGAGACGAGAGGGTTGTTCATATTTCAGGTGGTAAGACGAGTAATAATGGTGTACGACAGAGACAGAGGAGGTAAGCTGAAGCCTGCCCAGTAGGTCACACCATGTGGGAGAGAGACAGATTGCTCAGGGAGGAGAAATCGGATCTGGAATGGTGGGGGGTTAGGGGCCATTTGGAATAAGTGTGGGTCAATTAAGACTATGGTTGATGATGGCTGGGGTGAAATGGCTCGGGGTTTGAAGAGGGTCAGGTTTGCACTCCACAAACAAACTTCTACATGCACCCACACACATAAACACACCCGCCGACACACATGGACGGGTAAGCGCAAACAGACTGCTGGCAGACAATCACTCAATCACACCAAGAGACGCCATCTAAATCAATCAGCGTGGGGCTCACACTCAAACACCAAATGTTCTCTCACAAGCTCACACCCAACCACTTTCTCTCCCCCCCTTATCACACCGTGTGGTTGCAACTGTAGCTTTTAATGTTCTCAGAAAGTTCATAGTTACAGTGACAAAGCTTTTCTCTGAAAATCAGAGTGAAGTCCCAGATGGAGGCGTTTTTTTGCTGTTCTCCTTCTGGTTGTGTTCATCCTGGTAATCCGTCTTTTTTTTGCACTAGCTATTTTTTTTTCCAGATGACTCCGCTAAATCTCCCCCTTCAGTGAGTCTTAATCCTGGATTCATAGAAGAAGAAAAAAGCACAGGCTTTCTGAAATGTTTTCATTCAGTGCGTTTCATCATTGACGTCCATCATTTCCCTGGTGGTGGGCGCGTTTTCCTCCTTCTGGCCCGGGCTCATTGCCCCGCCCACTACTCAGAAAGTTGTCATTAATCAAATTGATCTCAGATTGATCACTTTGGTTCTTGTGGCTCGGCCTCATTTCCTTTTTCTCAGCTTGTTTGTTAAAGGATTTCGCATCACACACACACTCCTAGGGGCCTGCTGACTTTCAAGGTCGAGTCTTCATGAACTTTAACGAGTACTTTGTTTCAACACGAGTAAAATCTTTTCCCAACAGTGTTTGGGTTTCAGCACTTGCAAACGTTTTGCCAGCATAGATCCAGACTTCTGTTTATGATTAGCAGCAGGCTAATCACCTGCAAGCTTCACTTCCCAGAAAGAGGCGGACCAGTGTTCCCAATCAGCCTGGTTTGGCATGCCAGTGTGTGAGCTAGGATTTTTCATAAAGGGAGTGTTTCTGAGTGCAAGCTTACTAACTGTGACTCACAAGCACACACTCGCATACTCATTAACCCCGTCATGCACAGATACGTGAGCCACGAGGATGTGGCTTTTAACATCATCCCATCCTCAGAGACCTCTGTGCTCTGCACTGCAGCGTGAGCCACTAATCTGCTCTTTCACTGCTTCTTCCTAACTTTTCCCTTTTCTCTGCTGACAGGGCATGAGTAAACCTCCACCTTCTCTTTCGCCCCCTCCTCCTCTTCTGCTCTGTACCTGTCTCCCCCTCTCTCCACCGCCTCCCACATTTTGGCCAGGTTCCCTTTTCAGCTGGGCTCTGTGAATCTTTTAACCGTTTCATGTCTCGCTCATGCAAGGATTGGCTTATGTACTCACTTTCTATGATCATTTTATTTTCTTCTATGTTAACTTGTTGAAAATCTAAACTTTGAGTGTGCTTTTCTTTGTTGGACCATTACTGACACTACCCAAAACAAATTTATTTTTTTTGTTCTCTCAGCTCAGAGGAGAGTTATTTCTGGTATGTTTCGCCCTCATGAATGATTTTCTTGGTATTTATCCAGTTAATGTGGCCGTTTTGTGATGTGTCCCATACAAATTGGAGGAATGGTCTTCACAGTGGGCCACTGAAAGAGAATAGTAACTGGTGTGACTGATCAAGGGTCAGAGTTCAGCATGTGATGAAGTGGCACGGCCTCTATCAATCTGTCAGTCATTCTGTCACGGCGGTGGTCCCTGAATACTCGCTGCCACTCAGGCTAGCCTCTCTTCACACAGCCGTGGGCTCTGCCTCTGGGAAATTCGCATTCTCTCCCCCCTCCTGTCTTTTTCGGTCCCCTTCGCTCCTTCTCCGGCTTTTATCTCAACTTTACAAGCTGTCCCTTTTCAGTCTATTATTTCCTCACCTCCAACTCTAGTTCTCCTAGAAGTGGGGGAGAGGGAAAGCATGCTAAGAGGTGTGGAATTTTTTATCGTTCTTGGCACCCATGGCGATCCGTCACAAGGCACTTTGCCCTTTCCTTCACGCTTTTTTTCCCCTCCACCTCTTTCATTTTAAAGCTTCCTTCTTTTACCTTCTTATGAAAAGCTACTCGAAATGTTCTGAGAAAAAGTGTATTATTTATTGGAACACTTCCTCGTTTTTTTTTTCCACTTTTCTGCTCTCGTGTGGGTGTCCCCTATGGAGTGTCTTTTTTTAGAGCAGTCAGAAGCAGTGCAGCCAGTCTGAGAGCTCCAGTAAGCCAAAGGGGGAAATTAAACTTAAGAGAAAACAAATGGAGCGCAGGTAGAAGCGTCTGTTTGCCTTCGGTGCATGTGCTTGCATGCATGTTCGGGAGACGAAAGATAAGATCAGGTAGGCATATTGGTGTGTGCAATCAGGTGGGTGTAATAGAAAAGGGATTTCTGTGATATCCAAGTAACCCGACTTACTTTACTGAAAAAAATACAAAAAAACTCAGGCCCACTTCACTTCCTAATCCAGCCCCATCCCCCCTCCCCCTCGTTTGGTCTGCTTTCTCTTCAGAAAATTCCTAAGCCTATCCATCTTTGTCTGGAACTGTCTGCCCCCGTCTCCCCTCCCAGAACTCTTAATCTGGCTTTGTAATCTGTCTGCTAAATTCAATCTGGGGAAAATGCTCAGAGATTTTCAACCGGATGGTAATCACCTCTTATACGCTCAATGACAAGTGTAGGGTGCTGACTTTTCCTATCTTTACAGACTTGACCGTGTTGACAAGATGTCTCCCCCCCCCGCCCCATTTATTTCTCCTCCGGTTCAATATTCTCTCTCGATGTTTGCTGCGCCAGAGGTAGTAAGGCATGTTTTATTGACTGCACCAGATAGTGAATCAGGCCAAAGGTTCTAAGTTCCCGCAGGCGTGCTGTCGGCATTGCCAGAGTCGGCACACTGTCTGCTTGGTGTCTCCTGCAAAGTGCTGCGCTTCCTGTAAACGTATTTTCCCGGGAAAACTGCGTATCCTGTCTGCACAATAAACAATATATTTCTCACACACCAACACACGCAAGACGGTAAAAGTCTGAACGCAGGAGTTGATTGAACTTCCCAGGCTCCTATGAGAAATATTTCCAGGGTAAGAATACTTAGATTAGCGGTGAGGCATTGTTTTTTGAGGGATGTGTTCAACTGTGGCAGCTTGCTCAGGGTTGAGGATTTGTTTTCCATGCCTGCCCAGCTGACAAATCTCTTAAATGTCTGTTTGGATTCACCTCTGATCAGTGTTACCCCAATGAACCTCACTGGTGTTTCCCTGAACTCTGCCCGTCCAGCTGCCTCTTCCTTATCTTTGCAGCAGACTTCCCCCTGCTCCTTCCCACTGTGCTCCTTTACTCTACAATAATTTACAATAAATCATAGTGGAAGCAAAGCTTCATAAGGATGCAGATTTATGATTACACTACATCTACTTTCTCATGATTTGTGAACCCAAGAGTGTCTATGTGTGTTCCCTCCCCAGACTTGTTTGTCAAGTCTTGGTGACACTGAAAGAACTAACAGTGTTTATGGGTCTGAATGAGGAAGAATCAGACAGTACAAGGCAGATATTATCTTTGCAAAGCGCCATTGTGTTTGTTTTGTTGTGCAAATATATTCTATTGTGTAAATTTATATTTTTCCTCTTGTTTTTTTAATCTTTTTGCCTGTTTATTGAAAGATGTAGTGTATAAATATGTTCTCCACATAAAAATGTTACCCCCTACAGGTGAGCTGTATTACTACTATTGCTACAGTTAGAAACCTGATGCAGGCGCTTAGCCATAGGGAAAGTTTTCGTTGGTAGAGATCAATTCGGCAATTTTCTTGCACAGATATCTGCAAGAAAAAATCGAAAATGTGATGTCAGTTGTGACCTTTCTTATACTTTTCTTTACTCTTTCATGCTGTCTACTGAGCAATTTATATCATATGTATTCATCCAAGCCTCCTTCAGTCCAGAAGAATCAGTGATTTTTCTGCAGGACTTTCGTCCAGCGTTTTCACTTAACTGAGTGGCAACAGGAACTCAGCTAGGTCAGCCAGGGACGCCGGCGGAATGACCAATGATGCAGACAGACAAAGGTTGGATGGCAGACAGGAGAAAGCTGATTGAGATGGATGACTGAAAGTCACACAGAGCAACGAATGAGGAGTGGAATTATTATGTTGAAAGGGAAGAGCCAAGAGAGTTGGACCACATCTGTTTCTATAACAACCTCAGCGTAACTACATCGCATTGTGCTTGGCTCTGCAAACAGTGGGTCAAAAAGTTGCATATTTGGAATACCACCAGGACAGGTTGTGATTGGCTCAGCCAGTCTCTGTATGGGGGAGGGATGGATGTAGTTGACATGGGGATCTGCTTTGCTTACTGAGTGATGAAAGATGGACAGAGCGTGGGAGGGAATGGCCGACAGTGATGGATGAATAGATGGACGAATAAAACAACAGGAATTTGAGTGATAGCATTGAACACTCTCACCATTCTCTGTAGTGCAACAGGATTTTCACAAGTGTAGAAGTGAACAGCTCCCTTGTGTTTGGTATCTGTCATTATTCTCTTAATACCACTCATTTCAAATTTTACATCTACGGAAACACGTAGACACACTTATATATAGCCTGTGTGTTTCCTTTGAACTCCAAAACTAAAAGCACAGAGATAATATCCTTTCTCTTTTCAGGAGCAATAGAGGCCTCGCTCTGCTTGTCTCACCCGTTTCGCTTTCCCCAGCCATCAGCCCCCACGCCGGGCCTCACTGTCCACTCTAAGCCCCTGTATTAAGCAGGGTCTGGTGCTGATGAATGGACCCCAGCACTGCCTCTGCTCCACCCAATAATCCAGGCATAACAAGCCGATTAGATGGTCCCCCCCACATTCCGGTTCACTCATCCATGAGGTCGAACAGTCAACTTTTGGGTCACGTTTAGTGGCATGTATATAACCTAGGCAGAAAATGATATCGTTTTTGTTTTTGTATTGCCCTTATAGAGAAATAACTTCATGGAATCATTTGTCAGGTCTTTGTTTTAGATGAGGTTTGATCAATGAAAGTACAGTTTTTGTCAATGCATCCATCTATGAAATTTTAAATCCATTGAACTCATTCTTATGGACTGTCCATGTATGAAACTCCAGTGCTGACTTGGCAAATGTCCGACCTTTGATCCACATCGTGGCCTCTTCGCCTCAAAGGTCCAGCATTCCACGAGGTGATAGAGCACAGAGATGAGAGGGTGATAGATGGATGAAAGGAGGGGGGAAAAGGTTGAGAAGAAAGAAAAAGGCAGACCAGAGAGATTAAAGAAGAGAGATTAGACTCCTGCTCCTGAAGAGCCTCGAATATAAATCAGGAACTCCCTCTTAGGAGAGGAGGAAGGGTAGCCGGATACAGTCTGTACTGTATTTTTTAGCAGACTGTGAGCTAACACATCTGACCGCTTGACATTCTCTCACTGCTATCATTGCTGTTCGTTATTGGCATTCATTATCCACCTTATCGTGACTAAAACACACTCCCGGATTCCTCAGGTTTCTGGAAAGGCTACGCATACACACACTCAGACATAAACAATCACACACTTAAATGTATCAGGCTGAGGCAGACACCCGTGCAAACAATGCTTGCTGCACGTCGTAGTTCCACAAATCAGCCAATAACAAAGAATACCACCAATCAGCACATGATTAATCGAAAGCATCCTGGAATGAACAATAGAATAAATCACTATTACCAGAGAGGGAAACTGCCTGCAAGCGGAAAATAAAGGACACACGCTGGCGACGGAGGTGTTTGAAAGGTGGCAAAGTTAGACTCTGTTAGCTTAGCGCTTTAACGCAGACGCCAACACTCGCTTTGAAGGGAGTACCTCCAATCAGTTAATTAAGCTGATGATGTGGAACATTTCAATGCCGAGGCGTTAGAGGGGAACAAAAGGCAGCAGGATAATTAAAACAATTTAAAAAGGCGCTAGCTAGCCTCCCCTGGTGCGCATTCAGCTACTGTTCTCTCTGCTAAGTGAGCCGCTCCGTCGGTGCAGGCGCGCTGTGAATGGAGCCACTGTAAGAGGCAGTGGCATTGATAAAGCAACTGTAGCACTCACACAGAAACACTTAGTGGGAGAAACTTCAAAAGCCAGACCCAGCCCGAGCCCTTTGACCCCCCTCGCCTACTCCTATTCATGTCTCACCCTAAAAAGGGCTGGGAAGTGGGGAGCAGGAGGGTATAATTACCCCCCTCCAGGGCAACTTTAATACTCTTTCTTGTGTTTTAATTGCACCCCCCTCCAACCAACTTTTCAGGAACACATCAGGACCATACCGCTACCAGTTTGTAATCAGGGGCTTGGGATGAGGGAGGGCTCGGGTGAAAGGAGTTTGTTTCTGTTTGCACTGTTTGCAGATGGATGATAACTCTGTCAGGCCCAAGCTGACAGCAGCTCTTGTTCAGTGGTATTATCGATTTAACTGGAATTGAAAGTAGCAGGAAGGGGGCGGTAGGCACTTAAGAACCAATCTGGTAAACAGAGTGTAGCAGGCAAACTGGAGATAAGCGCTGAGCTTTGTGGAGGATGGCAAAATGATAATTATTGTTCTCACCCCTCCATGCATCTTTATCAGCACGGTTAAATAGAAGTTCCATCAACAAGCTAAAAAGATGCTTGTTTTTCAGATGGGCCCGTGCCGCCGCTGTGGTAATGGCGCTGCTGGCTTATCTGTTCATCGGCAGTGAGGGAATGCAGTCTGGCAGAGATGAGTAAACCGATGGGGGAAGGGAGCCAAAAGGGGAGCAGGAGTCGGGGGCCCGGAGTTTGGAGCCACAGCGTCTATCCTGTTACCACGGGGGGGACCCACGACAACAAACAACAGCACTAACTAATGAGCCACTGGTGCCCCTGCCCTTTGATCGTTAGCCACACATATGGACCCTGTCGCCCGAACACAAACTCCCTCCAAATGCTACTGGTTACATTTGAGGGGTTTTATGAGAAATGCTACAATTCACAGAGAAAAAGCTACTTCAGTGGTAAAGGTGTCAGCTTAACACCCTGCAGGCTTTTCAGAACTAATAACTCCTAAGATCTGCAGCTCAGATAGTCGGCCGCCTCCTTTTCTGGGCTGTTGAAGGCTTGACTAACCGACGTATATACATTGCAAAAGCAACAAAACCCTATATTACACACACATTCTCACTGTGTACTTAGAAAATAGTCAAGTCTGTCAAATCTCATCCATCCTACTTTCAGGGATTGCACTGTTAATCCAGAACAGTAGGAGATGGTAAACTGATAGCTATCACTCGGGAACTATGCACCAGGGGAGGAGATGCTTGTCCCGGTGGGTTCAGATGGTGTAAATAGTAGGTAGCTACAGCTTAAAGTTGTTGATGGATGGGAATTACTATGAAGTGCGTGCAGGTTTCTGTGTGTTACTAGTGGTCAGCTACTGCTTCGGGCTGCTGATAGATGGCTTTGGCTCAGAGGAGAACATTAGCTGTGAGCTGCCCCCGGAGCACTCGGTCGGGGGGGAAGGAAACTAAGCTGGAACACCTTTAGTGAAAATTCCCTGGAGATAAACTCATAATATCTCTAAAAGCAAACCAAGTGGGAGAGAGGGAGTGGGAGTCACGGATTGTTTTGATAAGGCGGACCGCTTCAGAGTGCATTAAATGTTATTTAGCTTGTCCAAACTTTTAGTACCAATGAGATTGTTTATGTGCGGCGATGCAGAACACAATAAATGCTACTTTGGTGAAAGAGAAGAGGAGGAAGTTAAGTTAAAGACTATCGTAAAGAGGGTGGAGGAGTGAAGGGAGGGATGTGGGGAGGAATGGGGGGAGACAGGCTGACTGTCTGCATTTGTAATGAGAGGGAATGTGATGGAAGCGTGTCACAGAGCATCACCAGGCTCACGTTGTGTGCGCCTGCTCATTTCATTCTAATAAACGGGTTTAAACATCCTCTTTTTCTGTCTCTTATGAACTCAGGTGTTTAGCATTCGCTGTTTTGGTGCATTCGTCATTATGCATTCTGCTGCACTGTTTGTGGGAGTGTTTGTGCAGCCCTGCTGATGTCAATACTCATCTCCTGTCTTGACTGGCTAACTGACTGCTAATGTTTCTTTGTAAACATCATTCAACTCCTGGGGGACACGGGATCAATCTGCACTCGCTTCTAACTCTCAACACAGCAGCAAGCGGGACCTGCTCTGGTCTCGCAGTCATCCATATTTATGTGCATGTTCTCTGCAGATCACTTTTTCCCCCCATTATTATCCCTGCTAATTCCACTTCAACACACGCGTTTCCATGCAAACATTCCCTTATTGTCCTGTTCCCTATCCCGTAGTCTCCTGCCTTTCCTCTGATTTCCCTGTTGTAACACCGATCAATAAATAATACCAGGTTTTGAGGCTTATAATTGTTATGATCTAATGCTATAGCCTCAGTTATCAGTCTCCTGCCACTCGTGTAACCTTCCTCCATTGCTTCTAACCCACAGGTTTCAATGGGACAACTATGCCGTGGAGGTGAAGCTCAATGACTACCTGGACATCGTCTGCCCACATTACCCTCAGGGTGAGGTACCACAGGTGGATGCCGAGCGCTATGTGCTCTACATGGTGGAGCGTGAAGACTACGAGACCTGCAAGCCCCAATCTTACGATCAGATGCGCTGGGAGTGTAGCCATCCCTTTGCACCTCACGCGCCTGAGAAGTTCTCCGAAAAGTTCCAGCGTTTTACTCCCTTTACTCTGGGAAAAGAGTTTCGTCAAGGAGAAAGCTACTATTATATCTGTGAGTCTGACTGGAGCTCTGTGCTTCTGTTTCCAAGATAGTTTGGTTTTCTAATAGTGTTTTGTATATGCAGCCATGATAACTGCACTTTGAGCTAAAAGCTAGCATATCAGAATGTCTGTCAACATGCTAATGCTATTGTACGTGTAGTATCTTATTTCAGCATATATAAACTAAAATGGAACAGTATGATGTGCAAAACTATATTCATGACTCATGAATGCTGAATGGATTTGAGGTTGCGCTACTTTTTGACTGATCAAAAATGCTGCTTACAGAGATGGGAGCTGTAATACTTTTTTATTTTTCTTTAAATTATTCAAACTTATTCTGGTAGACTTACAAATAGCATTATGCCCCGTTAAATTTAACACAGACTCTTTAAAATCTTCTGAGATTGAAAATATAGCAAAAACACCCAAAAAGGATCATCATCAAATTTCATTGGGAGATATTTCTCTAAGAAATATAACAGTGTAAATAATTAATAAATCTTATATTTAAAAGACAGTGTGACTATGGCAGTCTATGTGCACTCGCTGGGAGATTCTGGCACACAGTCGGCAGCTCTTTGAAGCAGATCATGAGCAGGGGTCGGGGAGTCGGCTCAGTTTAAACAATGTTTGTCCCGTTAGGATGTACGCCGGCTCAAACAGTTTTGTCACTCTGATTATGGTTGTAATTAGATAAACGGCAGGACAAGACACACTTTGCCTGCTCACAGATGGGCGCCTAAGGCTTTGTCCCTGAGTCTTCCTGTTGCCAAGAATTAGAGCGAGTGTGTGTTTGTATGAGGGCATGCATGAAGGTGGATTAAGGGGGTGGATAAGTTTATTAGTCTGGATGTTAATGCTTGTGTTGTTGTTGTTTTCCTCTGCAGCTAAACCTTTGCACCACCACGGCCAAGAGTGTCTCAGGCTCAGGGTGGATGTCGTCACAGCTGATGGTGAGTTCAGTCTCCCCTTTAGATAAAAAAAAAAAGGAATAGCACTGTTACTTCTGATAGTTGTGCAAAGTATCTAATTGTGTTTCTCATTTTCTTGCAGGCTCTCAAGAGGCCAGAGTGGCCAAAGGAGGCACAGGTGGGGCTGTAGTAGGAGCAGGGGGTGGGGTTCACAACCCCTCCAACAGATTGCCTGCAGGTAGGCTGACCGACTCTTCATCCCTTCTAATTATCTCTGACCATAAGACAATGAAGGAGCATTTGGGATTACAATGGAGCTAAACTTATGTCTGTTTTGTCTCCCGTCTTGAAGCAGATGACCCAGTGGTAATCCTGCCAAATGTCCAAAAGAGCAAACGGACAAACTCTGCTGTGGCGGCCACATCGCTCTCAGTCCTCTCATTGCTCGTCCCGTTTTCATTGCTTTTGTTGCTCTGAGAGCGCACGGAAGGAGTCCTGTTGGGAGACTGCTAAAGGTTTTTTTTCAGGGACTACAATGAAGACAGTCCATGGGGTTGTAAACCACTGACTTAAAAACTCGTGCCCAGTGCTGGCCACAGGGAAAGACTTTCAAAAGCGTGTAAAGTACAGATGGACTCACTCGTGCAGCATATGCTGTATAACTTTGAAAAAAAAACAAGACAGATTTTGCTGCTTTGTCTTATTTTTCTGAAGATGACAGTATTTTTTCCCCTTTTAGGACAAAGCTCTTTTTTAGTGTTTTTTTTTCTGCAGACATCTCTTCATAGAAATATGAAGTCGAAGAACAATCAGGAGCCGACTCCAAGTCATCCAACATTTAATTCATTTTTAGATGGACTGAATAAGCATTTAAAAACAAAGTCATCTCAAATGTTTTTAGCCAAAGAGCAGCCCTCTCTCCATCTCGTACACCATTCCACACCTCGAGTATTGTGTACTACTTGTTGTATTGTTATTATATTATAGAGTGGCGTTGATGTCTCAAGTGATTACTTTACCTAAATGTAGCATTTACAGACACAGGAGCTGTTCTCACGACTACCATTTTCTTTGCAGACCACGTGCTTATATACTGTAGCACTAATGCTGCACAGTACAGATGACACACACTCCACAACGGTGCCACATACAGTACAGACACACATGACACGAAAACACTACGTTATGTTACGTGTACATTCTGTGAAAATAATTTATGGCATTTGCAGCTGAGAGGTTTTACTGTATATAACTTGTGCTCACAAAATGAAATGTTTACTGATGGCATAGGGGAGGGTTTTTCCTCCCCTCCCCTGGTGGAGGTAGTACTTGTATGAAAGGGAATATATGTGTGTGTTGAACTGAGAATTGGTGAATGTGCCTGTTCTCTCTGATTGATAGAGTGCTGAGGAAAAAATGTTGTCTTTTTTTTTTTTTTTGCCAAAAGCAAACACTGAGGTGCTGTGTTTGTTGCAGAGAGGCTGGACTTCTCTGGATGTTGGTTCTTCTCCCTGTATTGGTTTAAGTGTCTGACATTAAGAGCTAGTGTGAAATCTTTAGTGCAGGTCAACCCTGTTTCTCGTGATGCTTGGAAAACAAAGATGTACGTCTAAAACGAAGAGAAGTACTTGGTTTATTTTTAGATTTTTTGAGATATTGTTACAGATTCATACCAGAAAAGACACAGCATCAAATTGAGTTGCCAAGCACAACTTTATGTGGCACGCTGGCCAGAACGACAAAGCACAAAAGTGTATGACATAAATTGAAGTCGGTCTTTTTTTTTTTTTACCTGAATATTTGTTGCCTGTTTTTGTACATGTGTAAGAAAGAAAAGTGTATGATATGTGCATATGTATATATAAATATATATAGATTATATAAAAGACCAGTTTGATAAATATGATGAATGTGAAAAATTTTCATGTGAAATAAAAAAAGATATTTTTTGAAAACCAAAACAGATTTCCTGTAATTATTTGTTCCCATTGCATTGAAGCTTGAGGGATGGCAGTATATCAGCTGGTCTTTATTATAATTGAAATGCCTCAACAACTATCAAAGGCATAGCAGAGTATGAAAAGCTGTCAAAAAATTAATCCTGATCTAAAAGTGCTTTTCTTCTTTCTTTACCGTTATTTAACCATGAAGTCTGATGGTAATGAATCTTATTGGGGAGACCAGGTCAAGGTTGCAGCTTTGCAAAATCAAAACTATATGATACAACATGTATGACACAAAAGAGTTATTCATTCAGTATTCTGTTCAGAGAAGTGATGTCATTCATCCTTCACTGTGTTATTTATGATACTTTAAATTTATTAATGGATATGAGTGTTTCTAGTTTCACTATTTCTTTTTAAGGTGAGTCCATGACCGAGCCAGAGGAGTATTTAGGTCCAACCACGTATGCAGATGATGAATACTAGAGCTGGTGGAAAGAACTATAGAATAAGTATTGTGGGAGTTTTACCTGCAGACAGTTAGATGTCTGTCCAGGTGTGGTCAAAGACGTCCAGGCCACTGAGTCATAGAAAATACAATGGCGAGTGAGAGATTTTGCATTTAAAGTAAACCTAGACTACATTCATTGAGTTGAAAGTGGAGGATGCATGCTCCTATCACTGTAATCAATCATAAAAAAATGTTTTAACAATTAAGTTAAAGCTTTTCATTGAACCACAGTAGTGATTCTACTACTTTACCAATCCTATCAATAATTTATTTATTTATATATTTATAACCATGTTTTCAATAGTTTTATGGTTTTCCTGATTTTATTAGATTTATTCATTTACTTATTTCCCTAAATAGACGCATCCCTTGTTAGTAATGTTTTTATTTTATAGATATAATTTGACGAAATGTTTTATATAAATAAAGATTGATTGATTGGTTGATTGATTGATTGATTGATTGATTGATTGATTGATTGATTGATTGATTGATTGATTGATTGAAAATTATGTGATTTCTCTTCTTAGTTTGCAAGACACAAAGTTG
>JAVQJG010043934.1:0-13972 GCA_036024015.1 Craterocephalus amniculus | reverse complement strand
GAGCGTTTCAGCTGGGTGAGTTTTCAAATTTCAATAATTTTTTTTACATGAGCAGATGATAGCGCTTTTCCTTTTTGCAATTGCTTGAGTGTTAATTTTATTATTATTTGATCCCCAGTGTTTTTGTTTTTGTCTTTACTATATTTTATGGAAACAGACATGTATTTTCTTGTTTTTGGGGACAGGTTTCATACAGAGCGCCAGCGTGTTGTGTCTGTTGTTGTTAAAGAGAGAGAGAGAGAGACAGAGAGAGAGAGAGAGAGAAAAGGACTTTATTGTATGTTGTCAGACACCCATTGACAAGCATTACCCCCCCCTCAATATGGTGACGTCATAGAACGACGCATCGACTCAACTTCAACTTTTACTGTCAACTAGTCGACCTGAAAAAATCACAACTCGTTAATGCCCTACTCCGTTTCATGGTGTATCCCCCCTAGCAAGCTGCGGTAGCTGCGTGGCGTTGTCCAGGGGGACATGAGTTATGTTTAAAATCTTTCCTTCAAGACCTCCCCATGGTTAACTTAGTAATTGGCGATACACAACTGGTTGATGTCCTGCCTTCTTCGAAATGTATACAAATCAAGCACGGATGGTGTGACGGAAAATCCTGTGGGAAGTTTATCTGTAAGTGGCAGCATCTCTCTGCTGGCCGTTGTGGGTATTAACAATGCGTTTGTAGAGTTAGGCATTTGCAAATGTCCTTGAAAAGGATTTATGTTCATGACATTCTTGATTTGTGGTTGTTTGATATGATGGGTTAAAAGGGCAAAAAAAAGGAAGCGATCGAAAGACTATCAAGAGAGAAATGGCCTGAACTGTTAAAAATGCATAAGGAATGTTTTCTTTTCAAACTCTCACACTGAAGCATTATGTCTGATAATTTGTGTGGCTTTATGTTGCTTTGATCCCTGTTAAAATATTTGATTGAGACCTGTATGGCAAATACAATCATGTTAAGATGATAAATTGTTTTGTAGTGAAAGATAAAGCATGAGGAGGAGGAAATATGAGCTTTCATTTGTTAACATTTGGTATATTATGAATAAACATAGTTATTTGTGATGCAAGGTGCCGAAACACGAGAAAGTTCAATAATCCTTCTGCCAGCAAGGTTCTGTCTTCAGTTAAATTGCCCATTTTATCATTGAAGTGACTAATGTGCTCTCCGGGGAGTCTCCCCCAACCAGAAGCAAGAAAATGCGGATACACTGAGCAGTCGGGGTCCTTGTGCAGGAGGAGTTTGGCACTGCTCATTAAATTCTCCCTTCTCAAATCCCAGTAAGAGAAAATTAGAGCAATGGGAAGATTTATATGGAGACAGGAAGAGATTATGTTTAAAAATTCATTCAATTCCAGTGAATCTGATTGCATCTAGTTAAATTGCATAGCCAGCAATTGAATCAAACTATGTAGTCGCACTGTGCCAAAATTAATAAAATGTAATTGAATCCTGTCGTGACGGAATCAAATTAAGGTAGAGTGATGTAACAGGAGGAGGCAGCTGCTTCCCGTTGCCGTGTGCTCCTTTGGGCTTGTCTACTGTTTTACATTAGTTCGCTGCTAGCCAAGCAGGAGACTCTTTGGCTCTTGCTTGTGCCTGTCCTGCCAGTCTAAATACCATTCTAACTAGCGGGCTAATAGGCAGAGCCAGGGTGACAACAGAATCAGTGGGCACGCTGGCTCACTGACAGGTGGATGGAGGAAAGTGGTTGCTCAGTCTTCCTTTCCCATGCTTGTTGCTCACTTTCTCATTTACGTACTTCACAGACTGGCTCTCCAAAGCACTTCCACTTTTGGATTTGGGCACTGGCAGGCATGATTAAATGAAAAACAGGAGGATGAGGGGAAGAGAAATGGCAAGAGAACTCCGGAACAACTCCAGCTTGTGCTGTGTGTTTGGAATGACCCACTTACACCATATTTAGAACCACAGTAAAGCCTTTGGGTTTGCTTCAGAGTCGGCTGACGTGAGTCATATGTGAAAATTAATTGAAGAATTATTTTCATGACATAATGCATTCATGGAGAAAATGAAATGAAAGCAGAAGGTCTGGACAGACTGTAGAAATTCGCGGATGTGGCCGGGGCTTGTATCATTCATTGGTACGTTGGGTTCTGACATTTTAGATTTAAAAGCCTCCACTGCTAATCTCAATTACCTCAGCTTTCAAAGTTGACATTGACAGTTTTATTCAAAGGTGAAGGAGAGTGAAGAGGCTCAAAGAAATGTTGAATTGACTACGATGTTTGTGTGTGGAATGTAATTTTTTCAAGCAGATGTTATTATCTCCTGAAAAACGAAGAAAACCATGAAGGACTGGTTAAACTGTTGAATATGGCTTCTTATAAGTTGCTTAGTATGGCAGTTATTGAGGCTACAAAACCTCTGGGACTTCTGTCTGCTTGTTTTATCTAATAGAAATGATTGTCTGGTTTGTTTACTTATTCAGATCTGTTTGGTTGATTTTGGCACCCTTGTATGCATGCATTATTAATTACCTTGCCTATTCATTCCCATGAGAATTTTCCCTGTGTTTTACCTTGAAAACCGTAAAACTGGGAGAAAAATGAATAAAATTAGCATCAGAGGCCATGCTGTGTTATAAGGAGTTGGAAAAACAAATCAGCTAACAGGCTAACAAGCTATTCCCTCGACTATATTGATAGTAAAACTAAACACTATCTGATTAATATATTCTTCGGTGATGAGCTTTAAGGCATTTTTAAATAAGAATAAAGACCTGATGAAGAATGTATTTTATTGTGCAGCTAGCATACCAGCCATCTGCATAAAACTTTATATAAAAGTTGGAAACTAGGCTTAAAGGCTTATTTATGCACTGTTTAATACACATATGGGCAGAGCCTTTTGTCCGTCTTCTGTCTACACATCTTAAGCTCTTTGGAAACAAAAAAAATACACAAAATGAACACAAACAGAGCAGTACCACTGGAAATGGTTGGGGGCAGTGTCGGACAGTTTAGCTTACATGTGTCCAGTGAAAGGGACAAAGAAGGAGAAAACTATTTATATTGTAGCTGGTCTTTTTGAATCTACATCATTATGATCTCTTCCACATCGCTACAAAAACTGATAGCAGAACTTGGAAATAAACTCTGAAATTCCCCTCTAGAGCAGTGTTTACCAAACTGGGGATTGTGAGATCATTTTAGGGGTTCGCCACTTCATTTTTTAAATTATGTTACCATCATTCTTCTTCTTCTTCAAAAGTATTCCAAAACACTAATATATGGTAGCTTGGGTGCTGTGGCTCCAAAGGTTTTCGAACCACTGTTCTAGTGGATAACAGCCATGATTTTTTGACAATGATTTACCAACCTAAATCTTTACTAATACTTACAGATACATACTAACTGCTCGCTGTATCTGTATCAGAGACACTGATATTTTTAAAAAGGGCATTTCCCATTATGTGTTTTTGCAGCTCTTCTTGATGACCGTTCACTAATACCAAGGTGGGGACAGCGAAACACAGGTCAGCAGGAACAGTATGAATCAGTTACTGTAACAATGATGAACACAAGTAAAATCTTCAGATTTGCTGCCAATGGTCACAAATCTACTCACACTGATCTTTATTTCACTGAGGAGGGTTGGTGGAACATTTGCACAGGAAGTCTTACTGTAAGTAAAAGTGGTGGATTTGTGCTTGCTTATATGTTATCTCCTTTGAGCATACAGTATGCACAGCCTTTTGGGGCTGCAGTGCTCAAATTAAAGCAGTCTATAAGTTCTTTCTCCTCACAGTAATTAATGTTTAGGTGATTGCCTAAAGATGGTAATTTGTTTTTTACATGTACTGTGTTTATAAGTATACATGAGTTGTTGTTGAGCAAATGTATCTTCACACTAACAGTTTTAATTTATTCAAAAGAAAAGGAACATCTTGCACATCTTGTTTAACATTTCACTTAAACTCATAAAATTACCAAGAACTGAAGTGTTTTTGTTAGTTAAAAATGTTAATTCAACCTCTGCATTTATCATCTGGTGCAAACATTTTTCTGCAAACACTCCTTCTGTACCGCTGATGTTTTAACATCAATTTGAACTCTTCAGTAAACATGGGCGCACAGTTTGGTAGCATACTTAACTAGTTGCTTTGCATGCATGTTGCCCATTAAAACTTCAGTGCAAACACTTCTGATCCTTAAAGAATGAGGTGAAATAGGGGAGATGAAAGTTTGTTACAGACAGGAGACTGCAAATCGGTCGATAAGAATGCAACCTTTCGATGAGTTATTGGTGTGAAAATATTTTCATACTGTAGAAGAGAAGCGATTAAGGAGACGGTAGGTGAAGTGGAGGATGGGTGCAAGCCCAGTGACAGATGAAGATTGGACTTAGACTGCAGAAAGATGGGCGGATGGCAGGAGGAGCTGGCTGAATGACAGATTAACGGACAGCTGAATGTTGTAACACTAAGAAACACTATTATAATAAGAAACCATCCTTCAGCAGCCAAAGAACAATATTTTTCTACTTCCTCCTGCTGGATGTGGGCTTTTTGTCAGTTTTAGTCAGCTTTAGTGATGTCAGTGGCATCAGGCTGCAGAACAGGGTCCATCACTGAGAGTAGACACTAATGAGAGCTTGAAGGCGACACACCTATCATTGTAATGATAAATCCCAGGGAGTGGCTTCTGATAGTACAGGCTCATACCAGCTGTGAGCTTGCTTGAAGTTTGTGGAAAGAAGTCTAGAATTCTTAAACTTTGTGGCAGGTTATTAACAATGAGGACAGATTTAGTGTCAGCATTGTTCCATTATCCCAACAGTCTCATGGCATCGTGACTGTTTTAATAATAGTTGTTCAAATTTGAATTCCATAAATGTTGGGACCTTCTTTAAATCCGAACAAAATGAAAACTCAAAGACCTTCCAATCACTCAAAACTATATTTTATTCTCAACAGAATAAACAAAACAAATATTTAAACTGAGAAATTTATATTGAGAAGTTTCATGCACAAAATTAGCTAAAATGTAATGCTGCTACAGGCCTCAATACAGTTGGCATGAGGCATGTTTATCATGGTTACCATGGTGTAGCATCTCCTCTTTCCAGAATTTGAACAGGTTGGGCCATCGAGATTATGGGTTCCTGGAGTTTTTATGATATAATTTGGTCCATGCAGGTTGCCAGCCACTGAAGAGTTTGTGGTCATGTTTGATGTATTGTTTGATGCACCAAATGTTCTCTTTAGATGAAAGGTCTGGACTACAGGCAGCCCAGTTCAGCACCCAGACTCTTTTGCTGTTGAACCATACTGTTGTAATAGCTCCAGTATGTGTTCAGCATTGAGGGTAGTATATGTTGCTCTAAAGCCTTTATATCTTCCAAAACATGCAAGCTGTCAAAACAATATGCTCTTATGCATCCCCATACCATCAGACATGCTGGTTTTTATTCTGATCACTGATAACATGCTGGAAGGTCTCCCTATTCCTTACAGCATCTCAGAGAACAAGGCGTCCATCATTACCAACAAGAATGTCAAAGTTTTACTTGCCAGCCCAAAGAACACTTTCCCACTTTGAGAAAGTTTTATCTCAGATGAGACTTAGTCCATAAGACACAGCAGTGATTTAAGAAAAACTTCAAAATATGGCATCTTCTTTTAATGATGGAGCTTTGGTTGCATCTATAGATGGGTTTATGGAAGTATCCCTTGGCCCATTTAGTAATGTTGATTACACAATTGTTTTGATGAGTGATACATGTTCAAGACCACAGGCATTCAAATATTTCTTCTACGCACAGAGACATCTCCAGTTTCTCTGAATCTTTTGATGATATTATGCACTGTAGATGATTAAAATTGCAAAGTGTGAAAGATGTATCAATTAACTTAATTACTTGTCAAATGTTCTTCCAGCTAAAACTTTTTCAGCCTTTTGTTGCCTCCCCTCCCCGGGCCAACTGTTTTGAGACCTGTAGAAGGATCACATTTAGCACAAGCACATTTTGTGAATAGAATTGTAAAAAAGTTTAGACATCTTTTATGAATGTTCTTTTTTCTGCTATGAATAAAATATTGGCTGATGTGATCTGAAGGTCTCTTACTTTTAATTTGGTTCAGATTCGAATAACGTGTCAACTTTTCTGGTATTCGGGTTATAAATTCTGTACTTTAAAACCTTTATTAAGGAGTGACAAAGTGTATGTTAGAATACAGGAGGTATAGCAGTGCAATGGCATGTATGGCTTTGATCCAAGAGATCTGACTTCAGCTCCTGTCCAGGGCCATTACACCGCACTTTCTCTTTCTCTCCCGCTCACTGAAAGTAAGTAAAGAGACCAAAATCACTTGCCTGGGGTGAGGCAACGAAACTACTTGTTCAGAGATGGAGAAAATATCATTGCTTGCCTTGAATACACCCTCTTCTAGTGGATATGGGGTGAGGGAAAGCTCCATTTTATAAGGTCCCAGGCTGACAGGTTATTCCCCTCCTACAGATTGCACGGCTAAGGACCAGTCCCCAATTTGTCTTGAGATGGCACTTTTTTTATTTGAGAGATTTCATAACTGCAACTTTTTAATTGAAAAGTATGAGAAGAGTGGGTAAACATGCCACCGTGGAAATATGATCATTGAAGTTCAAATGTCTCAGCCACCTTGATTGGTTTCCACCTAAGCTTAGATTGCTCTGGGAATGTGGGCCAGACTGTTGTGGGCCCCTGTCATGTCTATTTTCATTAAACTCCAGAGGCAATTATGACCTCTTTGAATCAAAAGATCAGTGTTTCTTACTTCAAACCTCCACAACATTGGCATCTTATTTTATCGTGGAAAAAACTCAATGAAATCAGATCTCTAATCAAGCAGAATTACAACAACAAGAAACTGAAAACCATGTCGTAGGAGTTACCTGAGACTTTCTGAGCCAGGCTGACATCATCCAAGGATGTTTTCTGCTCGGCCTGTTGATCTGAGTTTCCCTTGGGCTTATTAAGTTGTCTGCTTTTTGGCTGTGCCGTGGACCTATCGTATTTCCTTGTATCCATTCATGCATACACCCATTTCAACAGCGGGTCCTTTGCTTGTCATTCTAGCTGGTTAATTAAGCCAGATTATGATTGATACAGTCTCTCGTGAATTGTGTGAGGTCCTGTTGCTGACCTTATCGAGTAAACCGCCCAGTTCCCTGCCCACACACTTTATAATACCCGATGGTCCTTCAGGCCGTGGGCTTTATAACCCTTGAGGTTGCACCCTCGTGTAAGCTTCCACCCCAGATATGCTTCCCAGCACTGAAATTACATCAGCTTGTCCATGTCCTTGCAGGATTGTTTTTGCTAGGAACTGATTCAGAGACAATCTTGAAAAGAGATCACTCCTCTCAGAGGAGTGATCATCTTTCCTGGTGGCCAGTATGCCCCTTTTTTTCACGTGAGGCTGTGCTTGATGAGAAATAGATGAGAAAGAGCGAGCGATAGAAGGATGAGACGGGGGGGAGGGACACTTGAGATGTGGTTGTGATGCAGCAGGATAGTCAGACCAAACAGTATGCGCTCGTCCTGATTGCCTCTCGACGCCAGAAAATCTTCAAACGGAATTTCTTAATGCAATGTGGGCCAGCGCATGCTTGTTTTTATCTTTTGTTTCATTTGACTCGTCTTTCCTCCACTTTCTTCTCCCCCCTTCATTTTTTCCTCTTTGCATGGAGTCGCTCTATTTCGCGGGCCTCCCACTCAAGTCTCATCATGCACGTCTGAAGGGGAAAGATTTCCTTTTCTCCCCTACGTGGGAAGCCTTTAAAGCAGCGTCCATGCTTAATGTTATTTTCTCCGAAAAGCTAATGATGTGTTTGTTGTTGTACGGCTCAGTATAGTTATTAACACCTATGGATTTTATGTTGCATAAGGCCGTCTAAACAACAACAGTCAGGAATTTTCAAGTTTAGCTGTTTCTGTGTTGCTCCATGAAGTGATAATGATCGTCTTGCAAGGACTCATAAGGCACGGGAGGCAAACTGTAGGCGTGTTTTTAATTACCCTGTATATCTTTGCAGCATCTCATCGTTCCTAGTTGGCCTGCCCCCAATGTGGGCACTTTCCGATTGTCTTCCCGCCCACTTTCTGACGAGTTCCCAAGGACATGTGCCATCATGGGAATACACAGAGAATTTCTCAGTAATTAAGCCTTACCTTGACTTTGATTTGACGGCGTGTTTACTGACGTGCTGGCACTCCAGGTGAATTAAGCTTTCTAGGTGAATTTAAGTCAGTTCTGGTCCTTTGTTGCTTTTGAAATCAGTCAGTGCCTCATATGGGACTCGGCTGAGGACACTTTTGAATAAACTTCACCGTTGTATCCACTAAATCTCTATTTTCTTTTATCTTTTCAGTGGGTGATGTAAGGCTTAACATAAGACCCCTTTTATGGATAAAACATGTAATGAATCTGCTTTTTTGTGGCTCATTTGACCACATTAGTGTTGTGTGCAATTAAGAGCGTCTTTAGGTGAAGAAAGAAGCAGAGAGAATAGTCACGGGAGACTTTCTGGAAGGCGGCCCATGTTGGCCGTCCTTTCATGTGGATCTCTATGCTGCGGGGTGTGAGTCTTAAGAGAGCCTTGTGATCTTGTGCGTTGGAACTGGCCTTTGTAGCCAGGTTTTTGTTGAAAGAGTCTGATTGTATCTTGCATTGTATTGACCCATCACAGTCACAGCGTCAAAGCTAGTCACATTTTATGTACGTAAAACTTAGTGTAGGAGTTACAGCTCACTTGTTGTTGAGACGATGTGTTTTAAACCTGTGTATTCTTAAGTTTTGCAACCCTTCATGGCACGTTGCTTTTAAAAAATGTTTCCACCACTGCTATCTTGTTAGCTGTGACCTTCTGTTATTATGAACATACCTCAACAAGACTTTGCAACCAACCCTGATTAGGTTTCTGTGTTGTAGGAACAGGGTGAATTCCAGCTAGCTGAATCCTGTGTATACTGCTCCGAGAGGCAAGATTACTTTTATTTCACGCTGCTTTTCATCCCCTCCTGTAACGTCTGGAGTAGGCGACCAAAGAAATGATGGATCGTCTCAGCGCTTAAGGCGAAAGTCACAGGCACGGATGTGGAGAAACATTGCAGTGCAGCCGCTCAGTCAATAAGCACCGAAAAGCCTTGCTGGAAGCTGCAAGGGGAATGCAGCAGCGGCTGTGGCAGCTCTCTCCCCAAGGAGGCGGCCTGAGCCACAAATTAATAGAGCGCTCCCACATGATCGTGGAGTTCCATTTGGAACCGTCACGCTACATAAAGCCCCACAGAAATGAGGAGTTCACAGAGGCTCCTTTGCACTTCCCCAAGAGTCCCCGCATAACCTGTGTGATTGTAACACTCTGCCCACTGCTTCCCCACCTTTGCACCTCCTGTAAAAGTCAGTGCACAGCCCATACTTGTCCTGGTTCAATTACCACAATGCAATTTCATCCTCGCTTCTTCTTCAAAGTGTCCCCTACATACAGTCGTGCTTTTTGTTTTTCATGCTCGGTTGTTAATAACGCAACAGTCATCCAGGCATTCCTGAAGAACTTATATCCACTCTGAAATGGGATATATTAATGAAGAGAAAGCCTTAAATAATAGGGATTAAATATTACTAGTGTGTTGGAATTGTTTCATACCATCATGATTATTACTTTATAAATATCATGCGCATCATTTCAGCATTTACTCTTTATCATTTGCTCATTTGACAACAGCTTGAAATTCCAAGTGACAAACATGGCAGGTTGGTGCACCCCCGAGGCCTGCTTTACTCTTATCTTTATCTTTGCAATGCCCAAAATTAGACCCAGCTACCGACTCTCACACAACAGCGTGCCTCAGAGCGAGGATTAAGACAATGACTAATCAGTCAAACTCTCTGGACACAAAACATACAGCCCTGATTCATTTTGTTCTCACAAAGTCCACTCAATCAGAAACTGGCATGGAAAATTTGCTTGTGGCGCTGCATAGCATGCTAAAATGCACCCTGAAAGGGTAGACTTTTGTTTCAGTTTAACCATTTTTACAATACAGGTCTTAAAGATATTCAACTAGCACATATTTCTCTATGCCTGACAGGGTTCAGGTTCTTCAGAAACACACATCTTGAAAATCTGTCTGACATGGACACCTCAGGTTCAAAGGTTCAACACAGTGAAAGTGTCTCGTTTGTACATATTTATAGATTAGAAAATGTGTATTGTAAACACCAGTCTTTTATATGCTTTATATAAATATATATACATACATAAAACATTTTGACAGTCTGTTTTTTCTTGTATTTCAACAGCTATGGGATAAACTTTACTGACTTTTGACTTCACCTTAAGCTTTAACTTTACTGACTTTTGACTTCACCTTAAGCTTTGCTTGAAATGTTTTTTGTATTTAAAACTAGAGAGAAAGATGTCTTTGTTCTTTTCATCAACAATCAGACATTAAACTTTTCGATCCTCAAGCTTTTTTTCGAAATATGCACAACCTATGTTCCCATCATCTTCAGCTATCGGAACAGACTTCGGAAATGGAATTTGCCATGCATCTCATCGGATCTGTGGCCAAACATCAGCATCTTTTGCATGAGTGTTGTCATAGCAACGCTGACAAAAATCTGTAGTTTTTTGTTTTTTTCTATCCAGGCTTTTAAAAACATTGCAGTCCATTAAGATAGTATATTGTGTATAAATATAGAAGACATTTCTCATAATGACAAAAAGGAAATTGTAATTATGTCCAAGTATGAAAAATGTATCTGCCTTTTTCCTATTTGACCATCTCCACCTCACTTTCCAGTATAAATATAAAACAATCCTTGAACGGAGATTATTTTGATGCCAAAAGCTTTTGCTTGCATAACTGGACATTTCAATGTGGATTATTTTGATTTTTACAGGTTTTTATGAGCTCCACAGCGGAGGAACTGGAGAAAGTAACAACCACGTTTTAAGTCACAGCCTTTGTACTCAAGGACACAGATGTTATTTATACGGTAGAAATTAAACACGTGCTAAAGGTGCGAAGGTTTTAAGAACAGTAGAGGAGTCTCATCCAGGATGTCACTGATGGTTTGAGTATAAAAATGATGTTAATGACACCCTATGGATAATAAAAACAAAAATATCTAAACACTGAGGGAACGATCATTAAGTCACTCTCCGGCAACATCATCAAAATACCAAATTAGGGGAAATATTGTGGAAAAAAGGAGCTCCAGCGCTCCACAAAGGTTCTGTTGGACTTCTGGTTTAAAACTCTTAAATCCTTTAATTTGTCATTTCTCGATATAGAGATATTTCTACATGCATCAAATCATTTTTGAAAGCCTCTTTTCTTCAGTCATGCTGTCTGAACTTTTTGCACCTCACCTCACTGCATAAGGAATGTACGTCTGGTGGTGTGGCGCATAAAGAATCCCAGCGTTCTCACTTTGAACTTAGCTCTGTGTTGTTTGCCAGAGATAGTTTAGTGTAACAGTTTCCCACCACACTGCAGACTGCCCCTATTGATCTATTGTCTCTGAGAATAGCAAACAATTTTGCTTTTGCTCTTTCTTTTCACTGCGGCCCCCTTTTTCCAAGAAAGAGTGACTTGGCTGCATGAATACTGATCAGCGCTCTCTGCTCCCTCCACACCAGATGCTGTTGAATAACGGAAAAAAAAGGCAAACAAAAAGAATAATGTATTCACACAATTATTGCTTTTGTGAAAAAGGGGAGCCGGTGAGGTGAATGTGTAATGGGACAGACTTTGCATTTTTATGGTGTCACCACCGGATGATTGAAATGTCTTTCAAATGTCACCTCCTGACTGATAAAAGGATGAATATTGTATTAGTAGCAGGAGGATGTATAATTCTGCACTAAGCTGTTAAACATTGGGCATCGGTCCCTTGAGTCTGACGGCTCCCGTCATTTAAAAGCAGGTATGTGCCCGACTTTTTACGCCGTTCTTACATAACAGAAAGGCATAGCAGCTATGGTATGGTCGCTACTATGATTAATCACTGATGCTGTGTAACTTTCAGGTTGTTTGATGGGAATCTAGCCTTGGAAGATGTGTTTGTGTGTATGTGCACGGCTAATCCGCAGCTCATAGGTCATTCTTCTGTGACTCTGTGTGTGTGTGTATCAAATCTCACCCCTGAAATGAGCTGCTAAGCTGTAAAATGACTTATAAGAGGGGGTAGGGAGGTTGCAGCTGTGTGTATTTGTGTGCATATTTATTTCAGGATTCTGCTTACGCTTTGATTTCCACCGCTTTGGGTTTTAGCTCCTTTCTTGCTCAAGGCTCGGAACGTTGAGTGAAGATGCAGTGCCCATATCTTGCCCGCATCAGCAGAACTACATGCAAAAAAACACACTCACACAGGCGTGGAAGTGAAAGTCTCCCACACACACAGCCAGGATCCCTGGAATCCCAGAGTATCATATTTCACTCAGCCCCCTGGCTTGAATTTTTCAGGTAATTTAAAAAAAATAAAAAATAAAAGTTTTAATTCGATGTTCATCCATGCGCTGCACGGCAACAAGAAAGTCAGATGGAAAGATGTTCAAGCGCTGGATCAAAATCAGGACCTCCCTGCTAGGCGGCAATTGTAGTCCAATCATGATCTCTTGGTGGGATTTCGTCTTGGGTAAGCGATGACGAGGAGGCCCCGTCGTCTATCAGCGGCTCGCAGGGAGGGAGATGCGCCGAGGCTGTGCTCAACATGCTCAGCCATCTGTGGTGAGTTGCACACCGCCTGGAACCGCAGAGCTCCCGCAGTTTCTGGGAGAAACTGTGGAAAGCTGCGAGGATTGAGAATTTTAAATGAGGGCCATGTGTTGTTGATACTGAGGTTGTGTGAAATGCCTCAACACTCCATAGAATACAAGCAGACCTTTTCATTTTTACTCACGTCTTTAAATAAGTTAGTATTTTCAAGTCAGATTTGATATACATCATTTATTTTCTGTATGTTTTTATGTGCAACTTCAGACAACAGCTTGACATGTGAGCAGCAGGAGTTGCGCTGGAAATCTGCCGGCTTGTCTCTCACTGCATTTCTAACCATGTGGAGCTTTTTCACCTGTTGTGCCGTGGCAAAGAAAAACAGAATTCAAACCAACTATGTCCTCCCATTCAAGCGATTTATGCATCTTTACTCAATCATATTGAAAAGGAATAAAGCACAAGCCAGATTTGTGGGAAGACTTTTTTTCTGCTTCTAACCATCAGCGGTTCATGTGCTTTGGCCGCAGGGATCCACTCCACACCGTGTTTATGCTCGCAGGTATCAACTGACGTGCTGAATTGTCCCATTTTCAACAAGTGACGATCATGCGAAATGGCCCTGCATCGGTGCATGAGACAAAGCGGCTATTGTCTGCAGCGATGCTCTCACAGCTGAGCCACTGATTGGCTTATTGTGCCCAGAGCAGGCAGAAGCAGTGGAGCCATAGCATAAGAACCTCGAGTGGGAGCCAGTTAGTGGGATCAGGGAGTGTGACACTGTGCATACTGGGCTGGTTGTACTGTGGGGTAAAATACCATTCTCTATGTTGACCCTCCAGCCAGTGTGAGTCAAATGTATACATATGAAAGCTTTGTTTAGTAATGCTCGCACTAAGTTTGCATTTGAGCCTCCTTTAGTTGCACATTTGTGTTGCTGTTGTGCACTCGTTTACAAAAATCCTCATCAAGCACAAAAACAGAATGGTGAATGTTTATTATTTGCCTCACACTGGTTTCAGAAATTAAGAACAGAACATTGCATAAAAATGTTCAGAAGACGCTGTCTTTCGTATCCTCCGATGATGAAAACAAAGTTGCTCGTTCACGAGTTCCCACTCACTTCCTGTCATCCATATGTCGGCACTGTTCAGTCCATCCCGCTTTCATTTCCTTGTTCAGTCATGTAAGGAAGATATAAACGGTAAATCATGCAGCTGGCGAGGAAAATCGATGGCGAGCATG
>JAVQJG010043924.1:0-51302 GCA_036024015.1 Craterocephalus amniculus | reverse complement strand
AAAGGGACATTGTGTAACAATTTCTGGTTTTTGCTGCTTGAAATCGATATGTGCATTCACATATGTGTTACCATTGGTGAATCATTACTTCCACTAATAATCTGACACATTTCTAAGATGTGAGATTTTTAGATTTTTTTTATACATACAACGGGTCAGCCCATAGGGAAGCGCCATGACAGTCCGCCGTCTTAAAAATACGAATGGCGACAAGGGCTAAAAAGTACAAACGCGCGCAATAGAACGCACTTTAAAAAAACTAAAACTTTAAATAGGATTGCGCTTATTTCAGATTAGAACACCACACACTTCAATGTGCAGGTGCTCCAGTTCATGTACTAGGGAGTCATTTAAGTCTTAAACTGGTTTATCATTAATTTAACAGCTTTAAATAGATCTGTCCTGTGCTTGTTATCAGGTCAGAGACAGGTTTAATGTCTCCATCGTCTTTTGACCTGCAGGAAGCATCAGTCCCTCACTTCAGCTGCTCCAGATATCATGTTGCAAAAAAATTTCTTCTCTTCTTTCCCTTCTTGAAGTATGAGTGCCACCACCCAGTGATAAAGTCAGGAAAGGGAAGAAGCGTGTTAGTAAAGTCAAAGTAAATGTTTGTCATTGAGGTATGCATGCATAAGTCAGATTGCTGTGCACAAATTGAATATAAAGTAGATTTTTTTCCTGATATATACATATTCCATCAGATTTTTAAAAAGAAATGCTTTGTAATGTGAATAGTCAAATTCCTTGCCTTCATAAGTATTCCCCTTTAAAGAGTGTAACTGCAAAATAGTCTTTTTTTAAACCATTTTATATCTTTTATTACAGTTAATGAGGTGACATTAGGCAGACACGAGTCACTGGTGCATTGAATCCACAGCTGGGTTGGCATTCATTCTAGGCAAGATTTTATCTTTAATGTTTTTAAAGGGCTAAAGAATAAAGCACTTTGAACATTCAGACCTGGTTGAATTAAATTTCTGTAACAAAAATATGCTTGTCAAAATATCAACTCTGCAAAATATTTAAAAGTAATAAAAATAACTTTGGTAACATTATCAGTCATAGTTGCTCAAATATAGTCTGTTCTTGGTAAGCAGTACTACTGTGCATAGGCAGTAATATTTCAAACATTTATGGTATTTTTGAATGTTAAGCTACATAATATATATGCAGAATAATGACCACATACTACTGAGAAATAACAGCTCCAGAGAAAATGAATTAACTGTTTGTATGATTGATTGTATGCTTTTTTTATATGTACTAACATCTTTACTAGAACTGACTTGTGTCCTGGTAACATTCCTGCTGTTAGGCAATCTTAACATTTCTTTACTATTTTTAACTCCTCCGATACAATTAATGTTGCAGCTCCTAACCTTACTGACCCTTATGCAGGATCTCTGGGCTGTCCTGGATCTGGATACTTCACCATGCCAATGTCATATTTATTCCAAGCTACTTCAAAGCCCACCAGCCATTAAAATGGCACAAACCTATTGTCAAATGCATGTTCAAGCACTACAAAGTCAATTTATGTTCAGTTTATGTTTGATATTTGTCTTTTGCTGCAAGCCACATTCTGTACTTATTTAATCTATTTATGATGTGATTGGTCAAAATGTATTAACACTAACAGATACCAGTAAAGTTTAAAAACATAAAAGTTAGTTGACAATGAATAAAAGCCAGTCTATTATAGTCAATAACTCACATCAGACCATGAATGCTCTGTATGATCTTGCTACATCAGGTAGCTTATTCCTGCCTAATATTACCCATTATTTCCTTTATATTTTTCATAAACATATGATGCATTAGGACTATCAATCCCTTATATGCAAACAACGTACAATAGTCAAAATATTGGGTGTGTCATTTCAAGTTTATTCATATCAAAACAAGAAATGTGTTTCTTCTCAGTGTCCTTTTTGTTGCAAAAAATGCTCCTGAGCACAGCATCAGCGATGTTCCTGACAGTCCGGTGAATAGGAGGCCACTGCTTGTTGCATTTTGGGTGTAATCTATACTCTTTATATGAATTAAGATTCATCAGGCAAGTTTCCAGGCACAATTAGAGTCTTATACCAGTAGAACGGCATTGATGCAGCCGTCATTTTCTGGGTTGTTTGTCACCTGAGCGTATTTACCTGCAAAATAAGAGATATTGCTAGTTGACTATTATTTACAGAAAGTGTAAATTGGATGTAAATTGTTTAGATAAACTGTAAGTTTGAACAGAATAATCAGAACTGAGTACTCACCCCAGATAACCTTTCCTCCTTGTGTAACGAGTCCCAGCTCACTGACGTTGACTTCTATAACTGTTCCTTTTGTGATGACTCCCAGAGAGGTATAGAGAGGTGAGGAGGGGTTCTTCTTTACTCCGAGGATGGGAAGACAAAATGTTGCTTTGAGCTCTGGATGTGTGACATGAGCCTTCTTAAAACGCAAACCCTAAAATGAGGAATGAAATGAGAGGAGGTCAACTAGGTTTAAGGCAATTAAGTACAAAGGATTTGAACAGAAAGCACTGTTCTATCTTACCATGGGCCTGATGAAGCGTTCATACTTTGGAGGCTTACGGGTGAAGCCATCACCCACAAAGCAGACTTTTGTGACCATCCTCTTCCATGCTTTCTTTTGTCTCTTTCCAGTTTTGATGACTTTAAGAACTTCTGTCTCTCCTTGTGCACGAACCTTCGGCAGAGGCACCTCCCATTTGCCCTAAAAAATTAAATAAAACTTTAAAATTAGTCCGTTTATGTTTCCTAAACAGTGTAGGTTCCGCACATTTGTATCTGTACTGTAAAATAAATGGTGAAAGACACATTTTTAGATTAAAAGCAACAGAATAGTAGGTTTCAGATGACACTTACAGCTTTCTCTTTCCTCTTCTGTTTGATCATGTTGGAGAGGACCTTTGCACGTGACTGTCCCTCTCTGTCCAACAAGTATGCTGGAACTGCTCCCTCGGGTGTCTTGTCATCATCCTTCTGCTTGGTCTTTCTCTGTTCATGCATTTTAATGCTGAAAACACACAAGTTTCACTTGTTTATATGTGCATTATGCATAGTTTATTACAACTACTATATGTAAAAATGCAAATTTTTTTTGTTTCCTTCCCTCCACACTTACGTCTTTTTCATCTGGATCTTCTCTGCATGTCTCTGTTTGTGGTACAGTTTGGCCTTCAAACCAATCAACTTTCTGGCTTTGTGGGACCGCTCATGAGCCTCTCGGCTTTCCTTCTTCCTTTTTTTTTCATGGTGATCCAAGCGGTAACCATGCCGCTTGCGATGTAATTCAATATGCTCGTTCTGCGGCTATAAAACAAAAAAAACGATGCAATTTTAATAAATGTTATGGTGCAGGACAATAACAACCCAGCTTAAGAGGTGCCAATCATTTCCCCTTCCAATTGCAACTAAGGATCTCCAAACAGAAAGATATACTTCATTCAATAACCAATACCAATTATTCAGAGAGAAGGGCTGTCAAAAGCAATCATATTATTAATCAAAACATGAAGTTTTTTATCTGTAATATACAAAAATATCTAACAGATATAAGAAATAAATTCCTGAACTTGACTCACTAAGTGTTGCAGTCGTCCCTAATTAACTCTGAATTCAATATGCAACCAAAGTGTAGTCTGCATTCATTTTGTGTTCACTGGCCCTTTGAAATAATTACAGCCAATTCTGATTATCACAACAGATACTATTTTAATATTTCAGTGATCCATACATATTTTTTAAAAATCTATTTAAAGCTAATGCTTGTTTCAATAAATGCATTACATAAGCGAATGCCCATTAAATTGTGAAAGAAAGTGACATTAAACAAACAAAAAAAAAGAATAATTTGAAAGAACAGCGCTTTTTAAATTAAAAAAAATCTGTTCAGTTAAAAAAAAAAAAAATCAGCAAAAGTTACTATATCAACCAGGTAAAATATTTCTGCAGAGCCAGATGTTTCATAAGAGTCAACATATAGCCCCATTATATCATGTCAGCACAAATAGACTAGTTAGGAATAGCATATTTAAGTTTTAAATGACTGTTCGCAGAAGGTATAGGTACATTTAACGGGTTTTGACAATAAGACAACAAATTAAACGCCGCTAATGCGCGTCCAGCACACGAGCAGAGCGGCACGTCACTTCGCCACATGCGGATCATAGCTAAACCTAGCACAACATGCTAAAGTAATAAACCGTCCGATAACAGTAAAATCACACATTTTTAACAATGCTTTTCTTACCATTTTGTGCTTAAGATGTTAAGCCTGACAGTACAGATATTGGAGTTGGTTACAGTCGGCAAAGACACTGAATATTCGATGTTTTTCTTCAGGCTGGGGTCTTTCTGGTGTTGTTTTCCCCGGAGCCGATACTTAGAGGAAGTACGTAATCAGTTGGTCCGCTGTTATAAAATTACCGGCTATGGTTTTGCAAAAATGTGGACAATTTCTAAATATGCCTTTTCTTTTTTTCTCTTTTGTTAAAATCGTATTTCATTATATTTTTAAACTTTTCTTTACATCAGTCTCACAACTGTATCATAAGAGTCAAGATTCTTTCGCTTTTGCATGCGGAACTATTAGTCATGTGCGCTCAAGTGTCCAGAGGATGTATTTTGACGTTGAAGTTTAAAGCGTGGCTTATGTGAGCGAAAATTGTTTTGTCCTTAAGGGTATTTTAATGTGTATGATTTAGAAAAACCGTCATTATCAAGCTGCTCATTGCGAGAAAAGCCCTTTTTCTTTTACAACTCTAAATGTTTGGATGTTTCCCTAACCAATGGACGAGCTGCGTCCAGTCCCCTCCTGTCAAGTGCTCCAGCAGTATGGGTCAAGCTATGGGACAGATGAAAGAGCATTCATGACAACCAGATTGTAGAGATGCCTGTCAGAGCCTTGCATAAGTTTAGTACAATGTTTTGGGTAAGATGTGAATTCTATTTATTTATTGATATATGTCCTTTCTTTCTTTTAATTTTATAACATTATTGTCCTTCACAGGGGCGGTATTTATTGACTGCAGGGCAGCAGAGCTGCAGATGTATGATAAGCTGTCATGTAAAGAGGCATTACAGCTTTCTTCCAGGTATGTTGTTTTCATAACAAGATCCTGTGGAATATAACCTTTAATTTATTGGGAGCTGATTATATAAGTGAGGTACAACAAGTTGCCTTTAATTTATTGGGAGCTGATTATATAAGTGAGGTACAACAAGTTGATAGTTTAATCTGATCAAGATGTAAGTGTAACATTAAGTAGCCATTTTTCCTTAAGTACAGAATTATTTTCATCAACAAAAGAGTGTAACCTGTTAGATTTATGTAGATATTTTTTTGTATCTATATCTGACCCCCTATAAAAGAAGTATTTCAAACGACATCAGGAATGACGTAAAAATAGCCAGTACTAAACCTGCAGTTTGTGATTACATGGGAAGCTCCAGAACTGCTTTGAAAGGTTTTAGTTTACTCAGCAGCTAAAATTACATTTGCTCATTCTTATATTTTATTGTCACAGATGATGTCAAATCACTGCGGGCTGTGGTCAACCCTGATATATCCAAGTGAGTTACTGCATTTTACGGACATGCCATGAATGCTCTGTATGATCTTTGTTAACATTTGGTCTCTGTCTGCAGGATCCGGAATATCGGCATTATGGCCCACATTGATGCAGGAAAAACAACCACCACAGAGAGGATGCTTTACTACTCTGGTTATACCAGAGCATTAGGAGGTGAGTGGGAAAGCAACACATTAAAAATGAAATACCTGTGTGCTAATGCTTATGAGTTTGTTTTTGTCACTACTGATTTAAGATGTGGACGATGGAGACACAGTCACAGATTATATGGCTCAAGAGAGGGAACGTGGCATCACAATACAGTCAGCAGCAGTCACGTTTGATTGGAAGACTTATCGCATAAATCTTATAGACACTCCAGGTAAAGTTATTCATTGTACTAGAGGATGCTTTGAGAATGAGAAGGAGCACTGAGATGGTTGTATGATTCCAGGACATGTTGACTTCACACTGGAGGTGGAGCGAGCACTTCGTGTTCTTGATGGCGCTGTTGCAGTGTTTGATGCGTCTGCTGGTGTTGAGGTAGTTGCATTGTTTTTACCCATTTCTTTTCCATTTGACAATCAGTTTATAAATTTAATTGGTTGCTGCTGTTATCTCTAAAACACTACCAGGCTCAGACTCTTACTGTGTGGAGGCAAGCTGAGAAGCACCATGTCCCCTGTGTTTGTTTCCTGAATAAGATGGATAAACCTGCAGCAGAGTGAGTGACTCAATAACAAATCAAGTACAAAAAAAGCAAGTTTTGTGTCACCTTTTTTAAAAAACCATTATTTTCTCCACAGCCTGAAATTCTCGATCGAGAGCATAAGACAGAAATTGAAAGCTAACCCAATCCTACTGCAGGTATGCCTTTAAAAATCACATAACCAAAGCTGTCTACTGAAACACATGCAAGTTGCAGTCATAAGATCTTAGAGCGCCCAGCCCACCCAAACTACAGAAAGAAGCTAAAGCTCTGTGATATAAAAAATCTCTTTTTTTAAACTAGGAAATAAAAAGAGATTTCCTTTTTAGAGAATCCTTTGTAGTGATAGCTGCTTGATGTTTACAATTAAAAATCAGCAAATATTGGATTCCTCGTTTCCCTATCATTAACTATAGTTTTCTTAAGTTGTTGTCTGTGGATCTATCTGTCTTTATTTCTACAATTACAAGTGAAATGCAGTTTGATCATGTTTAGATTAGTTTATTAACTTGGCCATGGCAGAATATTGTGCTTCTGTGCCTTGTTTTGCTTTTGTAGTTTGTAAAGTGAAGTGTTGTCTTGCAATCAGCTGACTGAGAAGACAGTATTCGCGTACACCTCCATCTTTCATCCATCTGCTTCTGTTTTCACATCATCAATTAACACAACTGACCCACAGGGATTGGAAAGCACATCATGGCACCATGCTGCCACCATGTGTTACATACAGTACATGTATATCTGGGTCTTATTTGTTGCCATGCTCACCATAATATTTCACATTGTAAAAGCTGTAACTTTTAAACTCTTCCCTCTGTTTGTATATGATTTCACATAAATCAAAGCAGAGCCAGAAGCATTTGTTGATTTTAAAAAAATATAAACTTGAGTGTGCCGTAGTCAACATTTGACATACTGTATATAAAAAAGGTTTTGGTGTTAATGATCAGAATATTTGTAAAGAGGTTAAAACAAAATAAGCAAAGATAAGATGTTATAAAAACTTGTGACATAATGTGAAAATGTATTTCAATTGTCTCATGAATCCCCACTCAGCTTCCCATGGGCAGTGGTAAGAACTTTACAGGCGTGGTTGACTTGTTAACCAAGCAGAAGCTGATATGGAAGCTGAGATCTCCAGAAGATGATGGACGAGTGTTTGAGTCCAAAGCTCTGGACCCATCTGATGATCCACATCTCCTGGAGGCGGCAGGTGAGGCCAGGAACGCTCTAATTGAGCAGGTACGTGTTCAAACACTGACAGCAACAATTAATTCTAAATAATGAAACATCCAGATCGAAATCTTTCCTCTGAATCCCAGGTTGCTGATCTGGATGACGAGTTTGCTGAACTGCTTCTGACCAACTATAGCGATAATTTTGATGCTGTTCCTCCCATCAAAGTGAGTGTTTTCATTGTTTCCTACATTACAACTTAAAACTGTAAAGCAGCACCGTTGTGAGCACAAAATGAACAGCTCTGGTGTGTCTCCAGCTACAAGAGGCTCTGAGGCGAGTGACTCTGACGCGTAAAGGTGTCCCAGTGCTCTGCGGGAGCTCTCTGAGGAACAAAGGTGTGCAGCCTCTGCTGGATGCCATCACTGCGTACCTGCCTGCTCCCAACGAGCGACACCATGACCTGGTGTGAGTGAGCTCTTTAACTTCTTACTAACTTGTGGTTCAGGAAATACAAGCCATAATTAAACTAACACAGAATCCAGAAATGTATGAATTTGTTATGAGGGAATTAAAAGAATATATAGATAAAATGAGGGTAAGTAGTAGATGAGTGTATCATTTTAGCTTGTATGAATTTTTGTGTTTGACACATTTGCACCACGTATCTACTTTTCTTTTTTTTTTAAACGCACTGTGTTGTTATTCCTAATCTCCCAGGCGCTGGTACAAAGATGACTTGTGTGCGCTGGCCTTCAAAGTTGTCCATGACAAGCAGCGAGGTCCTCTGGTCTTCCTTAGGATCTACTCTGGTACTCTGAAACCACAGACAGCCGTCCACAACATCAACAGGAACAACACGTATGTGACCTCTGTGCCAGTTATCCAGCAGCTCAAGTGTCTCCTTAATGCAGACTGTAGCAACCTTTGTGTTTGCAGAGAGAGGATGAGCAGGTTGTTGGTGCCTTTTGCTGACCAGCATGTTGAAATCCCCTCAATGACTGCGGGAAACATTGCATTAACTGTCGGGCTGAAGCAGGTAGAGCATCACACATCTCACTATTTATCTGCTCGGAGCATTTTCACCTCTTTTATATTTTCTGCTTTCACACCAGACTGTGACGGGAGACACCATCGTGTCATCCAAGGCCTCGGCAGCAGCCGCAGCTCGCCGAGCACAAAACGATAGTGGGCTGGGAAAGAAGGGAGAACATGTTAGCGTCATCCTCTCTGGAGTTGAAGTTCCTGATCCCGTCTTTTTCTGCACCATAGAACCACCCACCATGGCAAAACAGGCAGGTCAGTGATTACAGAGACTGTGAAGCCGTACTCCAGCTGCATCACATCCCTCTTATATATATTTTCTTTTTTTTTTCCACTGGAAGACCTTGAGAATGCGCTAAACTGCCTCCAGAGAGAAGACCCCAGTCTGAAAGTCAGGGTGGACCCTGATTCTGGTCAGGTAAGAATGTGTTTGGATTGTCTGGGCTTTGGTTTGCAAGAGATATCTGAAAGTCCTTCGTTCTCCATCCTCAGACCATCCTGTGTGGGATGGGAGAGCTGCACATCGAGATCATCCATGACAGAATCAGAAGGGAGTACGGCATCGAGACTCACCTCGGACCGCTGCAGGTAGCCTACAGAGAGACGATTCTTCAGGAGGTCTCTGCTACAGGTATGAAAATGAAAAATTCTATTGCTGCTCCTCATTGAAGGCATATTTTTTTTAACTGCAAACATTTGTCCCTGTATGGATCTGTTTGTCATGCAGATACGCTGGACCGGACAGTAGGGGAGAGAAGACACGTAGTCACAGTGGAGCTGACCATCCGTCCTTTGGACACTGCTCCATGTGAATTTGCATTTACAGAAGAATTACAGCTGTCACCGGAAATAAAAGACGCTGTGGAGAACGGCATGAACAGCTCATATCTCCAAGGTACGACTGACTTTACTCATTTCTTCTCTACAGGAAACAAAAAGCCTTAGTCATTGCTTAACACTTCAGAAGTCAGCTGATTTTGACGGGTGTGTGCTGAGTGAGATTAAGATCTCCTTTACACAACATTTGTAAAAGACTTTAGATAAGTGGATTAAGAAAGAACTAGCTTTGTTTCCGGGGTTTCTTTTTAAATTCACCTGAATTAAATACGACTTACCACACAACTGCGTCATCCAACCACTGTTTGCTGCAGAATACAGCTTTATTTTTACCTGATGGGCATTAAATCTATTTGATACAATTATACATTTTTTTATGTAATGTACAGTATTTCATAAACATTAATCAAAAAGATAGACCAGTGCATCATGACATGTTAACACAAGCAGGAAGATGAAGAACTCAGGCAACTTTTAAGAATGAAAGTGTGATGAGGACAAACTTGTCAGCCCTAATAAACAAACTTTCCTTCCATCTTCAGGTCCTCTGCTGGGTTACCCTGTGCAGAGCATATCCACACTGATTCAGAGCGTTACCATGGAGCCAGGGACGTCCCCTGCCATGGTGTCTGCCTGCGTGTCTCGCTGCATGCTGAAGGTAAAGTGCTGGTGCTTGTTGTGTTGTCCCTCATGACTGTAGCATTGTGGGTGTTAGCATAGAAAAGCTGTTTGTGTTCATTTGCACGCAGGCCCTGAAGCTGGCGGGGGGGCAGGTCCTGGAGCCGGTCATGTCTCTGGAGGTGACGCTCGGAGAGGAGCACCTCCGCTCTGTGCTGGGAGACTTGGCCCAAAGACGGGGAAGGGTCAGAGACATCCAGAGTCGTCATGACAACAAGGTGCTCCTAGCAACCGTGCCTCTGGCAGAGATGATGGTGAGAAGACGCTCAGTGTAAAAAAACTGAATCTGTTATTTGGTTTAATTATCTACCAACTCTTACTGTTCAAATCTCTCTGCAAATTAAAGGGCTATTCCACCGTCCTGCGAACTGTGACATCAGGAAACGCCACATTCTCGATGGAGCTGGATACCTACGAGGCCATGAACTCGCAGGACCAGAACACACTGCTAAAAAAAATTGCTGGTTTGCTTTGATGGAAAAAAAAAAACCTCTGACAGAGACTTTTCCAGGACTCACACTTACTATCAGACTACTTAGAAGTAGTTTGGGGAGGGGAAAGTTATTTATAGTAAGAAAATGTACTGCTTTATAAAGATGGCATTACAAATACTGTACAAAATTCTTAGTAAGATGCAAAATAAATGTCAAAGTGCAAGTACTTCACAACCTTGTTTTTCTTTTTATATGCACACAATACCGCTGGAGCTCCATGTCAACAATTTATTGGCAATTCTAGAAACATCCATAAAAAACAGTGCAATCATAAAGTGAAGATGTTTGACATAAAATGGGATCAAGTTCTGCAGAGCATTGCCTTAGTGATACAGTGATGTCTTTACAAAGACAGCGCAGCATGTGATTTTCTTTTTAAAGTTCAAACACGGAGATGATTTGTTTCCCTTTCCATTTTCCCTTTGCGGACCACCCTCCCGGTCGTCAGATACCGTTGTATTCATGTGGACAGAAACTGGAAAACAGCGGCTCAGCTGGTATTCCACGCCTTGTAGAGGAAAAGAACATTATTATTCAGTCTGTTTAATTGAAATTGGAACAGTCTTATTAAGAATAGATCATTTGGAGATTCAGTACTTACTGCACCATACGACAGCGGTGTGCAGACAGTCTGTTGAAAGCGTCATTTATGTCAGTCACATCTTTGGCGCTCCACAGGCGCTCTGCCACAGCGCTAGCACGAGGCCTTCAAGAAAGGACAGGGAATAACAAACTCAGTCTGCTGTCATGTGATGTGTCCTTAGTGAAAATACATTGATTTGTTATGTAAAGGCACACAAAGCTTACCAGAGTCTGGGTGTAAGGTTAGTAGCATCTACATATTCTCCCCACAAACAGGCTTCTCCACCAATCACAAGCTTCTTCTGTGCATCAGTTCCTGTTTTGAAAGGGGACATGTGATGAGGTTTCTGCAGGAGGTGGGTGATAAATGAAGTAAAATGTTGGAATGTTACTAAACTGTGGTACTGAAATGCATATTTCTCCTGTCTGCGTTCAACAGGCTTACACAACTGCACAGGAGTGACAACTTCATATGTAAGATGTTAAATCTGAGCCAGGCAACAGTTCTGGTCATAATTATCAGTACAGGTAGATTTAAAAAACATGATTTATAAAATCAGAAATAAATGCAGATGAACAAATAATCATGATCAGAATATTGATAAGAATGAAAAACCTAACTCTGAAACAGACTAAACAATGCAATACAGCACACAATAGCACTCTTAGGTAATTCTTGCAATCTCTTGTTTATGTTTGTTATTACATCCACCTCAAACCTAGTTGGCCAACATTAGATGACCAGTTTCACTTCTAAAATACCCTGTTAATTTATTATTTTTTCCATTCATGTGTTGTTTTGTGCTATCAGAAGCAACAAAGCAGCTCAAACAGGACACCACTCAAACATGTTTACTCTCTGTGGATTCCCTTCTATCGTCTGTAAACAAGTTGATGCTCCTCATTACTCAAAGAGCTCCACTGTGGTTTCCTTGTATAAATATCTCAGATAAATGTGACTTATCTATGGTATGGAGCTCTCTGCAAACTTAAGGCACATCGAAAAGTAATTCTTTCAATAGTGGTGTCGTCCTTGGTCTTTGCTCACGGATCAATGTGCGGTGTAGGATACTGACTGAAACCAGATTGGCCTTTAAAATGTCTTGTTTGCATGTTTGCCCAATCTTGCAGAATACTGTTTTCTCTGTTACAGAAACTTCTGAATTACTTTAAAAAGCAATTAAACCGTTTGAAGGACAGAATAGAGAAAAATGCAGGATGAAAAGAAAGTGGAAAAAGAGGAGTAGCATGTAGAAAGTGTACTTGAGGAGCACACGTCCCAGCTAAGCAAAAAAGCTTGACTTCCTTCTTTAAAAACTCTGGACATGTTTAAATATTAAGATCATATAACATTTGTTCATTTGCATCTGTTAATAAAATCTTCAACGTTGTCTTTTTAGTATAATTATGACCGGGACTGTATGAGGGAAGCAAAGAACCAACAGCCTTAGAAATGAGGAAAGCCACGACCAATTAACATCGGCAGGGCCAAAAAAATCATATAAAGTCAATCATGCAGACACAAACCCTTAAAATCTTGGGGGTCAGCCTTGTAAATGCCCTGCCAGTCCTGGCCATAGGAGATACGGTTCAGGTACCAGGGAGAGGACAGCAGGGTCTGGTACCCTGCTGATGTAATATTTGCCATCTCGTTCTGGTATTTCTGCTGGTTTCCCTTCCAAACGTGGATAATTGTGTCTGGTTTCAGCTACACGGCACACATACATCAGGGATTCAGTGTCAGAAAGATAAAGGGGGAAGAACAGTGGCAGAAATGTGAGTTTTCCCTTTGATTCATCAATACATTTTGAGTTTTTTCGTGTCAGAAAATCTGTATAATCCAAAAGATTGTAAGCAACCTCTATCTGGAATCATATTATGGGGGACCAGACCTTTTCTTCTCCAATGGCTGATCAATTTAAACCCAAAACATGTCAGACAAACTTCACCGTTTATCCGATATTTGCTCCTGGGTTTTTTTAAGCTCAGGTTTGGTCCTCCATAGTGTTGAAATTCATCATGAAGATCATCATGAAACCACCACCCACACTGCCCCATGTTCATTCAATACAATGTAGAAATTGTGTCACAACTGTGCAGGATTGAAGTGTAAGCCTATTGAGCAAAAACAGGCCGGAATTACAGTTATGCCCTTCCACCAATTTAACTGATTCAAGGAAACCCCGTTATCATAAAAACTGACCGTTGAAGTTGAGGGGCTCAACCTTGTAGTACTTCTGCCAGTCCTGGGCGTAGCTAATATAATCTAGGTACCATGGGGCGGAGAGGATGGTGGTGTATCCCGCGGACGTCACTTTGCTCATCTCCTTGTCACTCCCGCTGCCCATCCACACATGTACTACTGTGTCTGGCTTCAGCTGCAATTGTTACAAGCTCCCATCCTTAGTTTACTAACCCAGTCATTGCTTTTGGCTAAAGGAATAGTATGACAGTGATGGAGTTGCGTATTAAAGTATCAATGTATCTAATGTCTGCATGCTGCACATGAAGCTTCCACACAACCACGTATAAATCTGGAAACATCTGGACCTAGATTGTTTTGTCATTCTGGCTGTTTAGCAAAACAAGTTAGAAGTTAGAAAATGAGCTTTAAGTGCAGACTCAGGATATGAACATCTCAACTGAGAGAAAGATTTTGGGATTTAATGTCAGCTGAAAAAAAAGAGGCGGTCCTTGTATTATTTAACACAATGAATACATTTTTATTGGCTATTTTGCTGAGAATCCTGTGCAGGCTGTGAATGCGTGACGCCTTAGTCCATGATAACCGACTGCTAAGCAGGAAACGCCACATCGTTCATTTCAAACCCCCCATGTTGCTTTCACAGCATGTTTTGGATCAATGTCTATCTGCTCTGTGAGGTGCCGTCCAACCAGCTTAGCATAATCTGGTTGAATCTGAGCAGCAGTTTCCATACGCTTCCAAATTTAGCTGATTGCTTCTCTCTTTTGTCACAGTGTGACAATAGCGGTGACTCACTGGAAGTCTGTCTATCATGCGGCCCCCAAAAATGCTTTGGATATTGAAACATATAAGCCTTCTACTTTTTCATTTTTGTTCCATCTGTCCTGAAAAAGCTGCTATAGAACTGAACAGGTTTTTTTTTTAAACAGGTTTTTTGAACATATAATTTGGCTTTGTTTTTACTCTATAGCTTTAGGTGACACCTCTTGGTTTTAACTCAATTAATTCTCTAATTCCTGGAGTTTCTTCCGCCTGATGGATTTTGCAAAGAGGATTTTATTTCCCACGGAAATGATCCTGCAATTATCCATCTTTTTCTTAAAGTTGTTATTTTTATGTTGCTGCCCTAATTTCTGCCTTCTTTCTGCTTTGTTTTTCCCTCAGAGTGGACCAAACATGTGACCTGGCCTTTGTTTGCTTCCCGCCATCTCTGATTGATTCCCTTTGGTTGTAAAGTCTGTTTCACCCTTTGATCGATGGGCGAATGGTGAGATTTTTTTGGAGCAAGAGTTTTTGTATTCACAGCCAGAGATTCCAGTTACAAATGCAACATTTTTAATTTTACCAACATCATAAGAAAAAATTACAAAAAGTAAGCCGACTGCTGTCCAGTACACAGCATGTATTTAAAAGATCCACTTTCTTAACCATTTCTCCCTGTTTGGATGTGAATACTCTCCCATTAAAGCCCATGTTAATACTTTATAATAAAATTCTAGAGTCCAGAAATGTTCAGATTGAAGCATGGTTGTGTTTCTCATCAAGTCTTTAAACATCGGCCTCTGAGCCAGCTGTTTAAAAAACAATAGAACCCAATAAAAGCACCTCCTGGACCTTTTTTAAGCACTTTTTAGGGGTGTCTAAAGAACAAGTTGGGGATTGTCATGTGCCAGCTGGTGAGACTATGATCTTAAATTTGTATTGTGTTTTGATAGAGCACTTTCAAACTATTCCTTTATTAACACACAATCAAAAGATAATGCCTGAAATGTGTCCAAATATCACGACATGTAAAAGTCCTACCTTAACGCCGTTGTCAAAGACCTCCTGCCAGACAATGTAGCCCTTCTTTGTAGTAGTGACAATATCCAAGAGTCTTTTAGAATAAAACAGGGTTTAAAATGAAGAAAATTAAATCATTTTACAATGAAATAAGAAACAGAACACACGAAAGAAACACACTTCTGGATGTAGAAGGACTCCAGTTTGCTGTAGTCCTGGCCGAAGCCTTGCTGATCCATGAACTTCTTAATATCTGGGTTGGACTTCCTGCAGGGAAAAGCGGTAGCTGTCATCGGTCAAACCTTTGATGCTGAAGAGAAGTATCAGACACAGTGTGCACACGGTCTCACCAGCACGTGAAGTCCACCTCATCACCTCCCAGGTGAACATAGCCGTCAGGAAATACGGTGCTGATCTCTTTGAAGAACCGACTCATGAAGTCGTACGTGGTGTTAAGGATGGGGTTCACGGGTCCGAAGGTGCCGGAGAGCTGGGAGCCTGAGTAGCAGGGTGTGAGCAGATCTACCTGGCCTGAGCAGGGGAGTAAATAGCGATATAACACAATGTCAGGATTACAGATACGATTATTGTACGATTAATGTCAAATAATCAGAATTGTATGATCACCAACTTTCACACACATTAATTAATTTGCCAACACTATGATGTATTTGTGCAATAATGGAAATGCCTGGTCACAGCAGGTAACTGAATTCACAGAAAAACATTTATTCTCATTATATATAAAGATTATTTAAATCTGACATTTAGAGTATAGTGGTAGGATAAGCCATTTGATATATCAACTTTGTTTTTATTTCATACACAGACTGAGCCAATCTGCTGTTCCGGTTCAGACATGACCTTTTATATAAAGTGATGGTAGTGAGAAATCTTTACAATTAACATTGTGATCAATTGTGAATTTAAATAATTGTGACAATATTACTAATAAGGAAATGGTTTTTATTAAAACAGCTGAAAAACTAACCTTTTCCCCAAGACTGCGTGTGTCCCGGAGTGTCGAACTCTGAAACGACTCGGATGCCCCTCAAGCGAGCAAACTCAATCACCATTTTCACATCAGCAGGAGTGTACACGTGTGTGTACGGGTGGTAAGCTCCCTGTTAATATTTTGATAGACAAGTACTTCATTTTCTATATTTTGATATTTTATGTACTTTCTGGATTCAACTTAAATAAAAAGTATTTTTATTGACCTGTTGGCTCAGCTGTGGGAATGTTCGGCTCAGGTACGGGAAGGACTGGTCATCAACAATGTGCCAGTGGAAGACATTCAGTTTGTTCATTGCCATCGTTTCCTGTATGAATGTGATTAAAAATAAGTATCAGAAAGCAGGTTAGATGATAAATGGCACTTAAGATAATTTTGATTTCATACCAGATTTGCCAAGATGACTTTGATGGGAAGGAAATGCCGTGAGCTGTCCAGCAAGACGCCTCGGTGTGCAAATCTTGGGAAATCAATGATGGTGGATGAGTTGATACTTTTCTGAAATGTTGCAGAATTAAATGAGCACGAGATAAAACTATGCGCTTACACTGAGTAGAAACAAATAGATAAAAATCATTATTTTGAGATTATAGGGGTTGAAATGAAATAGTTTTCACTTACAGCTCCATACTCGTCTTCATACACCAACTGGCTGAACGTCTCAAGACCTAAGGAAGTGGATAAAAACCTGCTTACTGGTAAATATATGCATACTTTTTCACTTGGTGACAACATTGGGACAGGGGCTTCAAAAAGTTACACAAAACTAAAAAATATCCATTTTAGAAAGGAAAAACCCTAAATTAAGATAAAGAGGGGGTAAATATTTTTTGAAACACTGACTGCACAAATACTTCCAAAAACAATTTTAATCAAATGTTGATCAGCTGATAAACCATTTGACTTTCAAAACTACAACTGGTTTTGCTTCAGTTCCCAAATGTTTCCTAAGTCTGTTCTGTTTAAAGAAGTGAGGAGACACAGAAGTCAATATGCAGATGCTGCAAATTAAAAGTACCTGGTGTCACATTTCAATTAAAATAAAATGTTTAAAAAGGCATGACAGTTTTTAGAGTTTGGTAATGTTTTTCCTATTTTTTACCTGATACTTTCACATTTTTTATCTTAACATTAACAGTTTGAGTTTGTCAAACCTCAGACCAAAACTTTGTTTAAAAGATAATGTGCTGATCATTTGGCAATGAAAATGACACATGAGATCTGAAAATAAATAAAATCCTACCGTGCAGGGCTCCCCAGACCTTTGGTGCTTTCAGGATGGCATATGGCTGATCCACTGTCAGCTCATCTGCAGAAACAAACAAATGCAAACCACAGTGATGACAAAGCTTAGCAGGAGGTAATTATGGTGGTTAAGTATTTAAACATTTGGCCTTCATTGAGCTTAGTTCATTATCTTAGTGTTCACAGTGCAGTAATTTCTAGTTCCACTGTAGTCATGAGCAGAAGCATTGTTTTAGGAAGTAAAGCACTGCTGAACTTTTGCTTAATAGAAATTTTAAAAAACTAAAAATAATTGTACAATATACATGCATTACAAATTCCTAATTATAAAAAATGCCAGGCAAATTGTATTTAATACAAATACAGAAAGATTGTTATAAAATGTTTGAGGAAGTTAGCAGAGGTAGAACATTGTGCAAACATTACAAAAGAACACACTGCTAAGATACAGATGAACCAACTCTGAGAAATGGAGACAGAGAAGGAAAATACACAACATCATTTCAACAAATCAGCTAATCCATTTATTACAGGCTATTTTGGTAAATACTAATTTCCTAAACAAGCGTTTCTTTTTTGAAGCCCATGAAATGTCAATGCTTGTCAGATGACATGCAAGATGTCATTACACTGTACCATCAATATTTTCAAATTAGCCATATTTCAAGATAATCAGTCTTTATAACAGATTAAACCAAAATCCTGTTTCATAAGAAAATCACACAGCAAAAAATGCCTCCCCTCCCCCCAGTTTCAACAAGATTAGTTATAAAGATATTAGCGCAACAGATAAAAGCTGAATTTTATATGAAGCCATTGCAGATAAAGCTATCTTTAAGTTTCACAAAGGAAGAAAAACTGATAGCAGAGAAGATATTCAATATAATAATCTTTACATCATTCCTGATAAAAAATTTTTTTGAGTAAGACGCATGGTAGTGTTACAAACTAAATGTGATAAAACAGCAGAAGTTTAGAGAAAGAAATCTTATTACAGTAATATTAATCCAGGCAGGCAAATGTTATGATTATGTTATTAACGTTTTATGAGATGAGTTTATGTCTGTAAAACTAAAGGCTATGCTTGATAAAGTTTTTTTTTAATAAATACATTTGAAATTGGATAAATAAGGCCGCAACCTTAAGAGCAAAAGCCCAGTTTTACTGTAGTTCATACTGTAAATCACAAACACCTTCACGGAAGCAACAAGCGAGTTGATCTTGCAGTTATTGAGGAAGTACAAAGACTCACATGACTCATCGGAGGCGACGGTGGGATAGCCATCACAATCAGAGTCAGGTGATGTGATCCACACCTGAAGCTCCAGCAGCTCGGAAGCCTCTGTTCGCTTGCTTTTGTACAGCTTCTGTTTTTTAGCCCCTCCAAACATGTATCCATAATACCTGCAGAAAGAGACCAGAAAGAGTAAAACCGGTCCCTGAACGTATCACAATGCTAAAGACCTCCGAGCGGGAGAAGAGTGAAAGTAGAAACGCAAACAAGCTGAATAAAAACACATGCTCTCACCTCCTGTAGGCGTTCTGCAGGAGGCTGCAGCTTGGACCAGCTGATGAATCTTTGGAGTCAGTAATCTTGAAGTTGGAGACGCTCAACTTGAAGGCAGCCTGTGAGATGAACACTTTTTGAGGCAGAGGCCACAGGGAACCATATTTTGAATCTTGTATAACGGGCTCAAACTCTTCATCGAGGAAATTGTCCTGTAGTCCATGGCAGGCACCAAGTGTCAACAGTATTAGTGTAAACCCCTGAACCCAGGCCATGTTGTTGGTTACAGTTAAGTCACAAGACCAGCCGGGATCAGACAGAGCTGCTTTATGCAGGAAGGCGGGACTTTAAATGCGGAAGTCAATCCTTGACATTTAAAGGGAAATCACACTATTGTAAAGCCAAGTTTTCCAATAATTTAAGACTAAAAAACTTCTGATTCTTTTTGCATTTAATTAAATAAAGTGATGTGGATGTCTTATAACCTAATAATAAACTAGTGTATCTAAACTGTTGCTTATTTTACCCAATGGCTCATATATGCATCAATCAACATTTAGGCTACATGTAGCTACATACACATACATGTAGCTACATAACAGTGGAAGAAAAGACTTTTTTCAGAAAGAAAATATGGGTGGCGAAACAATTACCTTATGGTGGTTAATCTATTAGTCCAGAAAGATCAGGGAATTACAAATGACCAGTCCATTTTTGTGTGTCTATCAATGCTATTTGAACATTTTTTTCAATATATTCCTTTTGAAAGTGTGTCCAAACATTTTGGTGGTGCTAAAAGTATGTCTAATACTTATTCTGTCTCATACCAAATTCAGATGTCCAGCTTAAATATGCATTGTATATTTCTTAGGATGTCCCCCTACTCATAATCATTAGATAAGTTGCAGATTTGGGCAGTTATTGGAAAAACATAATGCAGGGGTCACATAATATTTGAAATACACATGGAAATCAGATCACAGATATTTTACTAACCACTAGTGATTTGCTGGCTTATGCAAATCTAGTAAATCTTTATAGCTTAGCTATGGCTTTAACTGGGCCAGATGAGGTCCAAAGATCGTTGAGCTGGGTGTAAGTTAGGGTACAGTGTACATAGACCAGAGAACATTGAGTTACCTTAAATATGAAATGTAATGCACAAATAAATTTGCTTTGTCCATGTGTTATATGGGCCATAAGTAGCCCAAATGGTATGCGCCATCCTTTTGGCCCCACTCTTGGCTGTATAGGGCCAAACATGATCCAATGACAATATTCAGGTCATAAAAAATAGGGCTTAATATGGACACTCAACAAGACCAAATGTGTTACAAACAAATCTGCAGATACAGTATCTATTGCTAGAAATGGGGAAAAAAATTACCCAAACTACCTTTTAAGTAAAGTAAGTAAATTAGCCAATAACTTACTGGAACAGCTTTGTAACACATAGTTGTCAATAGCTCACAACAACCAGCTTCATATGCAACCGGTCTAATAGAAAAGTCATTGGTTTATGGATAAGATAAATGATTCAGCCAACCATAATCTTGTTAATCAGGAAACATTTTAATCATAAGAATTATGTAACACATCATTCAGAGATGTGTCTCTCTTTTATCTCAGATGCTACAGTGAGGATGCATGCATTAGCGTACTGCAAAAATAACTAGAAAGCTGCATATATTCTCTTTCTTATTGATACTTATTTACATGCTTTATATGTCATAAATCTGTACTTTGTGTATTTATGCAGCTGCATATTAAAACGCATGAAAACTGCAGGCCAGTGTTTCAGAGACTGACACTTACTTTGGCAAAGTTATTCTTCAGACATGACACAGGAACAGGTCGCTTGCTGTGACAGATGAGGAGCCATTCTCTGTCTATAGTGACCTGTGGGAACAGTTTTGTCAACTTAAGTATAATCTGTATTATTATGTCAAAGTGATTGTCTAACAGTAGGCTATATCTTACCTGGGAACCAACTCTCCTCGACAATAAAAGAAGAAATTCCTCGGAAAGATCCTAAAACATACAAACAAGGGTTTACAGCCTAACGTCCATGAACTGGCTTACTGGGTTCCTGGTGAAAGGTGTCAGCAAATAGAACAGGTTGACTTTCTTACCCTCTAGCATTAGCAGGTCTGAGTAATCACAACAGCTAAAAAAAAAAAGGGGCCTCCATACCTGTTCGGCTCGTCGAACTTGTTCACTTCGCTTTGGTCTAACATGTCGGTCATGTTTACTTACCTTTCACTCAGTCTTATCCAGAGTTTTGCATTGGATTTTACTTTGTGAGATCAGACATTCTTGGTTTCGTTTTATGGAGCTCAGTTCTTAAAAATCAGATGAATGTGGATCATTGAGTTAATTTAATGTAACTGGATTATAATCGGACTACAATGTTAAGATCTGTAAAAGTACCTTGAGATTACTTCCTTGTGAATTGAATAAAGCTGAATTTAATTCACAGTGAAGCATAAATCAATATTTACCGCGTTCTCGTGGACATAAACTTAAAGTAAATACATAGCTTATTCTGTATTTACTGATACACATATAATATTAAACCATGGAATGTTCTTTCTCATTGCACATCCATGCAAGAATCCCATCAAATGCAAACAAACTAAAGGAGCACAAACCAATGAGAAACAATTTAAAGTCATGCAGATCTTACTATATACTTCATAATAATCACTGTAAATCAATTGGAAATATTAACTGATTTCAGTCATTTAGAGTCTCACCCTGTTCATTTGGTCATCATTCTGAGTCAAATTCTTTGTAGTTTTGTACATAATTTTGGCCTCATTAGCATTTCTTTATGACTTCCCTTTCACATTTGTACCAATCATTGAACAAAATATCTTAAAATAATTTTTAAGGTAAATGCATTTCATATTCTCTTGCTCATTTTGCTCTTGGTAGTCATTCTATTTCTCTTAGTGGTCATGTCACATGCCCTTATAGCTCCTTTGGTTGCATTGTCTCTTTAAGTAGATATTTTCCCATTCTTTGTTCACATCTCTTGTTCATTTAATTTTGGTTGTGTATTTTTGTGGGATATATTTCTTTGATAAGAAAAGGTTCCTCCTAACTTTTCAGGCCCCTGGGCGAGTGATCAACCCTTTCAGGAATCCGGTAATCACCCAACAGAAATCTAATAATCAGAAATGTTTTGTCCACTGGAAAACAGCAAAACTAATTAATTTGTACAGCTTCTGTTCTTGTTCTTCACTTATTCTGTCTTCCACTAGGTGTCTCTCCTGTCACATATATGTAACCTTTGTATGAGATCCACTTCACAATATACTTCTAATGAACCACATTCTGCATTGTATGTGATGTGAAGCAGACAGATAGCTTTGTTTTCATAAACAGTTGATGGAAAGGGGAACTGGGTGTGAGCCTGAACCATCTCTGTAATCATCACATCGCAAACAAGTTGCAGATAAAAACAAACAAAAATAACAACAGGAAAGCCTCGGGGGTCTACTGAAGAGTTTAGTCACAGCCAAAGAGGACCACAGACGTGACTCACACAAGATGACCAAGAATAAAATTGGACTTCCAGTTCCCAACCACTCAACCAAAAACCACAATGCCTTTATAATCCTATAGAACTCAAACCGGAGTTGTTACTCACTCACAAACTTCATGCTACATTATGTATATTGCTTTTGGATGTCTCCCTGTAATTTATTTAAAGGTTACAAACAATAGCTTTAGTTTTCTCAGAGCTCTTTTCAAAGGCTTAGGGTTAGGGTTAGAACTGGTCTTAATTAGTCTTTAATGCAAACCATGAAACCATTACATTGTGACTAACTTCAGTTCCTGAACACTAGTAATAAATCCACCATTACTCACAGACCATAATTTTCAGATAGTGGGAAATGAAAATATTTAAGAAAAGTGCACTCATGTTATTCTCCTAAGTATAATAAATAAATAAATAGATTTAAGAAAAATAAATTCAGTTATTATCTTAAATTTGTTACTGTTCTGGCTTCTGTAAGACTGATTCTTAGATGCTTAATAACAGTTAAGCCTAAGGAGGGGTCCAATAGTTGACAACAAAAGGGTCTTGACACCCGCTGGAGGGGGTCCAGTTTAAAAGGCTGGAACCACTGGACTAAAACATTAAACTGAGCCTGAATGCTCTGAAGGCCCCGCTGTGAGGAGCCAAAATGCTGCTTACACTGCTACTTTTGTTTTGCAACTGTAATCACATTTCCAGCGGTCTAACATGCGATGCATTTGGCTGAAAAACGACACTAATAATTATTACTTTCTTGTGTGTGTGTCTGTTGTGTGTGTGCGCGTGTTTTTTTTTTTCTTTTTCTTTTGAGGAGGGGGGTTGTGTGTCTGCTACTACCCTCTGAGACCACATCCCCATGCATACCCCTCTTTGTCTCTCACTTCGTTTTCTGCGCGGAGCGGCGATCCTCCCCCCTTCTCGCTGTAAACACACCCATTGATTTCAGTGGGAGCGCAAGCGAGGAGGATCGGCACACAGAAGCAGAGCAGCCGAGGTGAAGAAACGTCTCCAAACACCCAGTCACATCAAAGCTCCCGTATTTATCCCGTTCTTCACAAGTACACTTATTCAGCCTTCGGGAGTTTGCAACAAATCGCGGAGGAAAAGTGTTTCATCCTGACCGAGCGCCCGCCTGCATTTCGGGAATAACCAAGGAGTTCCACTCCCGGGGCGCAAGGTTTGCATCGTGGCTCTTTCAGAAGTGGCATGTCCGAATGATACTGCGGGCACAGTTGAACTCCTGCTTTCACCCAAAGAGGTAAATTCGATTATTAATTCGCTTTCCATTGAGATATTATAGCCAAAGAATTGATGGCTGTATTGTAACAACGGCTGCGCCCCCTAATCTCCCGATGATGGAAAACTCCGGGTCGTAGCACAGAAAGCGCAACAGCGAGCTAATGGAAGCAAAATTTAGACATCCAATTATTGCTTTTCTTTCTGTTTATACACAGATATTAGCTGAGTCGGTTTCTCAATCATATCTGTTCGTTCTGCGTTTTTCTCTTCATGCGTGCTCAAGATGTTTCACATAAAACGCGACATCAGGTGTTACACGGTCCCCTTGCTATCATTATGGATGTTTGCTCTTATTTAAAGCCAGTTGGATGTGTTGAGCAGCTGGTTTGAGGCTATAAATTAGATTCTCTTAGGGACTAAGATGGGTGCAAACGCGCAGATCGACCTGCTGTTCTGAGAGTCTTTGTTTTGTATCTTGCTCGGCAGATGTACAGAACTAAGTCCACATAAGCCCGGTGTTTACTTTTGAAGTTGTCTCCCTCCCATCCCTCTTCCTGTGTCCATGGTTGACTGTGAACACCTGGCAATGATTTTACACAGACTACAGCCAGCAGCCAGGCCTGGGATCGAGTCCAGAAGCTGCATGTGCATGCCTTTCTGTACTGTAAGATTCTGCATGTGGCATGCGGTGTGAGATTTCTGGTTGTGTGTCTGTGGATTTGGTTTCTTTGAAGGATGAGAGCATCTCTCAGAGCCAAAACAAACACACTTACATTTCTGACACTTTGTGCCACTGCGCTAACTGGTGGCATTATTCAGGAGAATCATTTGGAAGTGAGTTTGGACAACTTGAGCACTAATGGTTGGTGTTTGCAATATATGTTTTAATTTTTAAAACGTTTCTGTCAAATGAATGAAGTAATTATTAGAATCCATGCATTTTAATATTGTTCTTTTTTTACCTTTCACATGTAGTGAAGTAGTTAAGTAGTTAATTTAAATAAATAAATGAAAATAAATTATGTAGTTAAGTTAAATAAATATTAACCTTAACAAAATGATCAAATCCTTAACAATTTTCTACTTCGCCTGAACGTTTGTGTCACCGAGTTTTCAAGCCTAACTGGTAATCCAGGTTTTATTGTTTGATATGCAAATAGTTAAAGAGGTTTACTGCCTTTGTCTTTTCTCCGTTCATCTTTCCTCTCTCTTTGTATGTATGTATGAATGTATGAGTGTATTCATCTGATGAAATGTGAAACTTGATTACACAAGCAGATCCCCTCTGATAATTGTGCTGGGCAGGGTATCTTTTTAAATGGGCGATGTTGGAAGGAATATATGTAGACATTTTGACTGGAGCTGCTATTTGGACGTCAGACAAAAATGTTGGCATTTCTCACAACAAGGCCGTGTCTCGCTTTGCCTTTATCAAGATGAGATAATGTTAAGGTATGACAAGGTCATTTCACAGAGGAAATTATTTTACCGTGGAACTTAGAACACAGACACAGAAACCAAAGGATTGTTTGGTCAAAGGGCCACAGCTGTGACATTTACCTCTTATCACTGCTTCTGTTATGTGCAATTAGCAGCGTGGAATGCTATTTTTCTTCTTTTTAGCTTATATGGTAACTATCTGTCCTTTGCGTGGATACATGCCTGAAGGTCCAAATAGTGTGAGGGACTTAGATCTTAGCCTAGAAATTTGATATGCCAGAAAGAGATACATTCATATAAATCTAGCGCCACAAAGGGGTGTAAAACAACCAGAAATCAAACACATAACATTAAAGATGCAAAATGACCAAAATATAGAACGACCTGATAAAACTTAAATGAACAGGATGATAAAGGTATGCAAACAAATCAATTTAACAAAAAAGAGAAGCAAATATAACACAACCAGAGTCCAAGCTAGCAGAATAAGGACCATATCTAGTATTGTTCCAAAACAACCAAAAAAAAGAACATTAAAATTAACAGAATGACTAACAAAATGAATCACAAAATGACCAATGTAGGACAAAAGGAACCACAATAAGGAATATAATGACTAAAGGGGAACACTTAATGATAACCATGAGGTACATACGAGTCACAAAGTGACCTAAATGACCACAAAGTGGCACAAAAGGCCTGCATCAAGATACAAAACAACCAAAAAAACAACAATTAAGATGCTCAAAATGACTACAGCCCTAAGTTGGATAACTCAGGAGCTATTTATATGTTTGTGCCCCTGAGCACATTGGTTCAGAATCTGTCCTTTCATCCACAAGCAGGACATTTTCATAATTGCTATTGTTAATTTTACTGTAAAATGATCACTTGAGTTCCTATTGAACTTGTTTTGCACAGCTGACGTACTTCAGATACCTGACCTACTATGGGTCATGTTTATTAACATGCTAATTGTTAGCACATGCAAAACCTCTCCAATTAAGTTCCAGACTTATTGGGATCACTTATTCAAATCAAGCCACTTAAAACTTCCAATTAAAAACCAGAGCTGCAGCGTGTGTGCATGGTTGTGTGTGTGTGTGTAGGAGGTGGCGAGTGCAGGTGAGAGACTATGTGAGGATATTCTCATTATAGCCGAAGAAGCCAGGAGAAGACTTGCTACCAGTTTTGCAGATGCTGGAATGCAATAAATCCTGTTGCATAAATGTTGCAGTTGGTTTTGTGTTTCATTAATTTCGCTGTTAGTGATCATGCAGTATTATTCATTCTAAAGGTGCGTGCTGATCAGTAATGAATAAAGACGTGTGATCAAAGGAAAATGTAAAAAGTCACAAGGAAGAGTCACATCAGAACATAAAGGATTACACTTTTGTGCATCATGAACATCAAACGGCCGCTTCTTAGCGATTCATTGTGTATTCGCTGAGACATGACACTGAAGGTGTGAGTGATGCGATTCATTAGAAATGCCCCTTACTCTTGTATTAGCACCTGCAGGGTTAAAGCTTGATTTTCTATTCAAAAGACAGCATTCTGGGGATTCTGGAAGAGATGATGCAACTTATGGAAAATGGAAACTTTCCTCTCTGTAGTTGGGTTGTGGAGGAATCCTTTATGACACCTGGGGACTTCTGAGCTCTGTCTGTCTTGGATTGGAAATCTGTCGGGCTTGCACATTAAATTCTCACTGCCTGCAGGTTTCTAAAACATTTGCCCACCAACAGAGTAAATTCTTTCATTTATAAAGGATTATATTTATGAGAGACAGAGTATTAAAATCATAAGAGCGTCTCTCAAAGTCGCTTTTTTATTTAGTCGAATAAGTATAAGCAGCAAAACAGTGAGGCATCTCCCAGAATCCCACAGTGCAAAAAAAAAAACAAGATTGTCAACACTTGCACAGGGAAATAGAACAAAAATCTTCATGTATTAAAGAGAAATGTTTTTATTTAGGTTCCTGTTTCAAATATTTCAGGTAGACACATAACTGGAAGGCAGAGAAGGAAATATGTCATACAGCTCAAGTGTTTTGAAAAGGTTTTATGAATGTTTTCAAAACCCTTTTGCCTTCAATCCTTGGAATCTTTGGAATTCACGGTAAGAGGCAGGTTGTGAACTGACCACATTTTGCAGCTGTTTGCTGTCAATAAGGAAGTTGCAACCACTTCAAGCATCTTTTGATACTTTTAAAGAAAGGCATGCTGTACAGGCCAGTGGGTGTATCCCTATGTTCGAGCAAACCTCTATCAAATATGATTCAATTAACTGTGACACCTTGAAAACCCCAGGGCAGGACAAGATTGAAAAGTCTGTTCAAAGAATGTGTGGGTTTACAAGGTCACTCGGGGATTCAGTACTTCTGTAAAAAGAGCATAGGAGGCATTTGACGTGTTTAGAAAATTGGGTGGAATGAAAGTGAGCTCTGAGCGAGGACAGTGAAGATTGGAGCACAATTTTCTGGAAGGGGAGTGGAGTAAATTGTGCACATTTCTGAGAGGCTTAAAAAAGTTCTTTCTGTCTATTTCCTCTTTTTCACTGCAAAGGGTGCTTATTTGTAAATCAGGGTAGAAGGACAGGAGTTATTACTGCTCACAGCCCGTGAAAGTTTCCTTCAACAGTTATCTGTTTGACCTTTACAACCTGAACATGTATTCAGTTTTACTGTTTTTATTCGCTTGATGTCTTAGATTTATTTCTCCTTGAGAGGATTGTAATCCTTTCCTCAAAAACAAGAATGTTATTCATCTTTTTATGGATCTTGGCTCTGAATCATTCAGTGTTTCTCTATCAACATCACAGAGTTTACATGAGGAGCAGTCACTGCTTAGAATACATTTGTTAGGTAAATTAGGCCTACTTTTCAGCTGATTAATCTGCTTTCATGACTAACCATGAGATAAACAATCTCATCTTCATTAACATCATTTAGCCTGATTTTTAGAAACTACAAAAATTAAATGATTTATTTGTAATAGAAGTTAAGTTGTATGTTTTGGAGCTCATTTCATGGACTTGACAAATGAAAGAGATGTTTTTGTTTTCTTCTCCATTTCAGGATTCAATGAAAATGTCCGTGTGCGTCCATGAGAACCGGAAATCTCGAGCCAGCACCGGCTCCATGAACATCTACCTTTTTCACAAATCCTCTTACGCCGACAGCGTCCTCATGCACCTAAACTCTCTGCGGCAGCAAAGGCTTTTCACAGATGTTCTGCTGCATGCCGGCAGCCGCTCTTTCCCCTGCCACCGCGCCGTCCTGGCCGCCTGCAGCCGCTATTTCGAGGCCATGTTCAGCGGTGGGCTGAGGGAGAGCCAGGCGAGCGAGGTGGACTTCCGAGACTCCATCCATCCAGAGGTTTTGGAGCTGCTGCTGGATTACGCATACTCATCCCGCGTGGTTATCAACGAGGAGAATGCAGAGTCACTGCTGGAGGCCGGGGACATGCTGGAGTTTCAGGACATACGCGATGCCTGTGCTGAATTTCTTGAGAGAAACCTTCACCCGTCCAACTGTCTTGGCATGCTGTTGCTGTCTGATGCCCACCAGTGTACCAAGCTGTCAGAGCTCTCTTGGGGTATGTGTCTTAGCAATTTCCCTGCCATTTGCAAGACAGAGGACTTCCTGCAGCTACCCAAAGACATGGTAGTGCAGCTTTTGTCACACGAGGAGCTCGAGACAGAGGATGAGAAGCTGGTTTATGAAGCTGCTCTTAACTGGATCAACTATGACCTGGAAAGGAGGCACTGCCATCTGCCAGAGCTCCTGAGAACAGTCCGCCTCGCCCTGCTGCCTGCCATCTTTTTAATGGAAAATGTCTCAACAGAAGAGCTGATCAATGCCCAGGCAAAGAGCAAGGAGCTAGTAGATGAAGCTATCCGCTGCAAGCTGAAGATCCTGCAAAATGATGGCGTTGTCAACAGCCCTTGCGCCAGACCAAGAAAAACGAGCCATGCCCTCTTTCTTCTGGGTGGGCAGACTTTCATGTGTGATAAGTTGTACTTGGTGGATCAGAAGGCCAAAGAGATAATCCCGAAAGCTGACATCCCCAGCCCCAGGAAGGAGTTCAGCGCCTGTGCCATTGGCTGTAAGGTGTACATCACCGGCGGGAGAGGATCTGAAAACGGTGTGTCCAAAGACGTCTGGGTCTACGACACTGTCCACGAAGAATGGTCAAAGGCGGCGCCCATGCTCATTGCGAGGTTTGGTCACGGCTCTGCAGAGCTCAAACACTGCCTTTACGTAGTAGGGGGACACACCGCAGCAACTGGTTGCCTCCCAGCTTCTCCATCCGTGTCACTTAAACAGGTCGAACAGTTTGACCCCGTGGCAAACAAGTGGACCATGGTGGCTCCTCTGAGAGAGGGCGTGAGCAATGCAGCGGTGGTTAGCGTAAAGCTCAAGCTGTTCGCCTTTGGAGGAACCAGCGTCACACACGACAAACTGCCCAAAGTGCAATGCTACGATCCGCAGGAGAACAGATGGACTGTGCCAGCATCGTGCCCGCAACCTTGGCGCTACACCGCTGCCGCCGTGCTAGGAAGCCAGATCTTTGTTATGGGTGGGGACACAGAATTCTCAGCATGCTCAGCTTACAAGTTCAGCAGCGAGAACTACCAGTGGACTAAAGTGGGTGATGTGACGGCCAAGCGGATGAGCTGCCAGGCTGTGGCATCAGGAAACAAACTGTATGTGGTTGGCGGGTACTTTGGTACCCAGCGCTGTAAAACTCTGGACTGCTACGACCCCACACTTGATGCATGGAACAGCATCACTACTGTGCCATACTCGCTCATTCCTACAGCTTTTGTCAGCACCTGGAAACACCTACCAGCTTGAATCCCAAATCGTTGACTTGCACCCTCTCCATTAGGTAAGCTCAACCTCTTATTTCTCTAAAACCCCATTCAGATCAGTTAAGTTGTTCTGAGCCAGTTCAGCTCAGGATTCTTGGAACTTTGGTGTGATCTAGATAAAGAGATATAGTTTGATCATGATCATTGCAAAAAAATGTCCTCACTTTTTTGTCCTCACTCCACAATTTTATCAGAGTTTCCACTTCTTTGGTCCCATTTTGGTCCCCTTTTGGCATAAAAATCCAAATCTCTCACTGGGAACCAGGCTCTTCTGTTGAGTTGAAAAGTATGCAAGTCTTTTGAGTCAACTTTTTATGTGATGGCACAGGAAATTCCAATTACTTAGTTTTTTTTCTCTATTCTTACTGCTGAGAGGGTTATACCTATTTTTCACATTTGACAGATTGTTGTTTCTCTTAAATGTTCATAATATGAGATAGTGTCTTGTTAGGCAGATACCTCTCTGTAGAAGGGAACAAGATCTAAGAAAGGGACGGTAGACCTGTAGGGAGGCATTGATACGGGTTTGTGTGCGTTAGTTAAGTGAGTTATGTGGCTGTGGGGATGGGCTGAAGGACGGGGAGGGTAATTGAAAGAGAATAGGATACTTTTATGGCTCCTGTGGGGGGAATCTCTCTGAGAGGGAAAGGGGGTATGCCAATTAGACAAGCCGCACACCAGCAGGCCTCAACACCCCGTCATGGGTAATCCACTCTCAGTCGCCTGCCTTTGAGGAGGTTGTGGTCTTTACGCTGTGTAAGAGGGAGGTAGCCTGAAACTTGCACAGTGTCTGAAACCATTCATCACCAGTTATAAGAAAAAGGTGAGAGAAGTGGCGGCTGTGGAGGTGAGGAGAGAGAGTCATAGAGCAGGGCAGCATGAGCCCCATAACCCATTCAGGCTCGCATCGTCCTTCATAGCATTGGTCTCGTTCTGAAGATTTACTGTTTTTAGACTCGTCGGTCTCTTCTGCTTCCATCCATTTCCTAATGCCATCATTCTAACCCTGCTCTCCTGTTCTGATGATAAACAGAGCAGACGTATGTGGAGCATGGGTAGTCAGCTGGCAAGCCTGATCTTTCTGCTCACTGCAGGGTCACCATCACATCAAATCACACAATCCCCACACCAACACTCCCACACATATCTGTGCAGGCAGTACTTCTAGATTCTCAGTTATTTTTTGTTTTTTTGAATGGCTGGCAGCCCTCCACTCCTGGAAATAGAAAAGGAGCAAAGAGTGACTCCTCAGCTGTGCCGCTCTGCATGTCCTTCTTTTGATGATGCGAGGAGACGTCTCGGAGCAGTTTCTCTGCTGCCACACTATGATGTACCTTCTCTTTTACAGGATGAAATATTTTTTAGGAGATATTTTTCCTTTTCTCTTCGGTGACTCATCTCTGAAAGGGAAGTAGACTGAAGTTTTGAACTATCTGTGAATCTGATCCAAGGCAACACAGTGCTCAGTGAGGTAAATAATCCTGCCACTAATTTAATACAGAATTTGTTTTTTGTGCGCTTGCCTGTCATGGCAACTGATGGCAACTCTCACTGCAAGTAGTGAATAGAATAAAATGTAGAGGACTGGAAAAGAGAGCTGACTGTTGCTGAATGAAAGGGAAAGGAAGTTTGTGAGACCTCACAGAAGGAGATTGTGGCTGTGAGAAAAAAGAAGGACTCAGTTTTTCCCAGGGGAACAAGTCTAACTTGTGTGAGATTCTCCCCTTTTTAAATTTTTTTGTATTTTGGAAAGCTTTTAGTTCAGACAAATGGTGTTCACAAAATCAAGTAACATTATAATGTGATTAAGTATCTTAATGTTGGTTTTATGGTCAAAGTCAATCATTCTTTGTTCGAATGGACAAATTAATTTTGCTAAAATTTAATTTTATGACCAGGGAAATATAACTTTTACACCACATCACAATCAAGTTGCCAGAAACAAACAAATGAAATTAACTGAACAGAAAAAAAGAGAAAGAAGGGATGTTGTGTTCCAAGAATAAAGTCATTTTTGTTATGTAACCTCATTACTTCACTTTAGCTTTTTCAAAAGTCAAGGGTTGGTGTCTCCAGATTTAGCTTTATATAGTCTTTGTGTTTTTATTTTAAATAAAAAGGAATATGACTAAATGCTTCCAAACAAGCGTATACACCAGCCTTATCTGGTTTCCAGTGATAAATATTTTTGATGGTTTATTCTGCATGTACAGTGTTCAGGGAATGGGTTGACATTTTGGGTATTATGCTTCTTAAACTCTCCGGGTTTGACTTTGGCATTGAGTTAAAGCCTTACTCAGCAGCCAATCAGCTTAGCTTCAGTTCCAGGAAGTTCCCACTTTTGACCAACTAACATTCTCTGCCTTGCTACGTCATGAGCTGCAAAGGTACTGAGAGGTGGATTTTGTTTGACAGTGAGGGGGAAATTTAGATAAGTTACCTCAATGTGAATTAAAACCATTTTTCTAAATGCAAACATGAGCCTGCTTGGACATGGATACTTTTCTACTTTCTACATTTATAGTAAAATCCAAACAGGATATAACTGTAACATGTAAAAGAATCCAGGTCTCGGTTTACAAAATGCTCTTTAGTCTTTATTCATGCACTCTTCATCACATGCATGTCCTCCAGCAGAAACACCATGAGAAGGCCCCAGTCAGAGACAGATAATGATATTACATTCGCATTAGACACATAAGGACACTACAGAGCCTGTCAATGCCTGCGCTGTAAAAATAGCCACATATTTAGTTTATGCTTTCAAAATGGAAAGGTCAGAGTGAAACTGAGTGTGAAATGCACTCAGATGTGAAAAGTGTAGCAGGCCGAGCAGGAGATAAGAAGCTGGATGGAGGCCAGGCCACACTGAGGAAACAGTTGGTGGATTTGCCAAATCTATTAGTCTGGCAAGAGATAAAGAGTGGACACGTTAGTAAGAGCGGAGTAGTGCAGTGGAATTTATTAGCTGTGCAATGAAACACTTCGCTGGGTGAGTTTTTATGATGTCGAACTGAGGTTTAATCTTTGTGTAGAGCATAGTGGGTTGAAATAAATCCCATCCAGGGCCACATATTGTATGTCAACAGAAATTCTGGTCTCTGTTGAACAGAAATAGGAATATAGAGCTATTGCATTGGCCTCTGAATCCAGCATCTTCAATGAGTGTTTTTTTTAATCCCTTTTAGGGTTCCCTCTGTGCTTTTCCGTTTTGAATGATTAATAAGTCACCTTTTAACTTGTTTGGTTAAGCTTACCATGAGGTGTCACCATACATTTTAGTAGCCTGTTTAACAATTCATTCTTCTCTCCTCAGATTTCCCTGTTTTGCATCATCTACCAGTCTCCCAGCTGTGAAGAAGCGCACATACTCTTCCTCTAAAAGAGACTCAGAGCAGTGATGTACAGACGCCCGCCTTCATTTTGATGTTGCAAGGATGCAGAAGCAGAGACGCTTATAGCTGGACAGTTTCTGAGAAGGATGCCGACACGTACGGTGCGACGGATTGCGCAAACAAACCAAACAAACTGCTGCTTGTTCCATGAGGCACAACCTGAGAACTTGTGTGCACCTTGTGCTTTCATGCTGCCATAGGAGCGCTACAAACATATCATAAGGCCTGCATTTTTCCCCATATAGTCACAAAAGGCTTGTGAGATTCTGTGTTGATGTTTTTCTCTGTGACATAAAAAAAAGAAAAAAATATAGCATGATGGATGTTCTGTTCAGGGGGATGGAGGGGGGGGGGGGTAATGATTGGAGTGCTGAAGAAGAAAAATCAACTCAGTCTGACTGAATTTACGATTTATGAAAGGCACAATGAAGGAGCAAATCTCCCCCTCCCACCCTCTAATAAGCTCTTCTGTTTGTACCCTCTTGTATTGTTTTGAAGATTGTGTTTCTAACATCTCTGACACAAAAACAAACCTCTGAGTGTTCCCTTTGTGAAGGCTTTGGCGGTTGGTTGTCACTGAGACTCACGAGGCGTTGATGAGCAGCACCAGCTGAGGCTGGGGAGGATGGAGGGGGATCTGTGCATGGCCCGGGGGCTCGAGGTGCCTCCAGGTCATGGCCTTACACGTTTGCTGTTTTTTGGCTACGTGTTAACACCCTTCCGGGCAGTATTCAGTGTTTAGAGTCACTGCTTAGAGAGACGCCGTCACGTTGAGCTGTACGCTAAATGCTGTAAAGACCGGCTGTGCTTCTGTTCTTCTGATAAAAGCAGCGGCGCCCTTGCTGAGTAAAAGCCGAACCCGTCCTTTTTAGAGCATGTTCACTCATAGTGATTAAGTAAAACTGGCATGAACTCAGAAATCTTGTCACCTTAATACAATCCGAGGATTTAACAGTTTTGTTCTTAAACTTGCTGCAATATAGTCTTAATTTATATTGCAATGACAACTCTTGTTATGTTAATATGTTTAATCCTATTTATTTCTTCTCTGCCTGCATTCCTGATGTGAATGTACGTCGGGTTTTGTCATGTATGGTCAGGTGTTGTGTTTTATTTGGTCTCAGTGGGGCTGCATTTTGCACAGTTGATACTCTCACAGGACAGGACTTGAAAAGACACTTCCAGGGGTTTTCAGTCATTTCAGTGTGTGGAAAAGAAAGAATGACTCACATTGCTGTTGGCATGTAGCAGTGATTACTAAGACCATGTGGTGACAGAAATGAAGACTAAATGGTATACGAAACTTCGAACCTAGTTCCAAAAATGAGCATAACTGTACTGATTAGCCAATTATAAAAGACTGCTTGAATGGCACAGTGTGTGACCCATTAACTACTGGGGACATGGCAGAGCGACCCTGACATGGTTAAGAATGCAACAGTCTTTGCAGCTGTCCCAAGGACAGCTGGAGGACTGTCACATGTGCCAACTTGGTCCCTCTGAGTGTTAACCCACAGTCCTCTTAACCAGAGCTCTATCCAGAAAGCTGTGCATTGTTAAGGGCAGACACCGCAGTGCTTTTCACCATAGTGTCATTAATGCACAAGAAACAAAAAGAGAAAAAAAAATCGTTGCTAGTTCCTGTAGACCAAAAAAACAACAAATGTCTTAAAATACTCTGTAACTTTAATCAGTGTTTATGTCTGTGTCTGTCTAGGTGGCCTGAGCATTGACATGTTACAACTGAATATCAATTGAATTCCATTGTGAAGGTAATGTCTTGGTGAAATATGTATATTTAGTTTCGTCGCTCTTTGTGGATTCATGAATCACATCACACGGTAAACAGCTCCCAATATCCCACCCTGAAATCCCTCTTTTTGTGATTTTCAAGACTTCTACGGGGACCATTGTAAGTCCATAATGTTGACCTCATTCAACCACTGAACTCAGACTCTGGCCCCCACCAATCAGATAAGAGTATTTCTTTCCCATAGAATACAGGTTTCCCCAGCAACAGCGAGTAATGAATGCCCCTTCAATTTGCACCTAATTGCTGTGGGGCATTTTCCCCATTTCTACTCTTGCCCTCCTCTTATCCTCTTGTTTCATGTGGAAATCCAGCTGGCTCCGACTCCAGCACGGAATCTCGCTTCTCCTAATGATGTAAATTGGACAGAAAATAACTGTCAGTGTACATCGGTTTATTTTTATTTTATGTCAGTTTAATTTCTATTTTTTATGGCGTCATTTTGTACATGTGATTTTTTTCACAATGTGAAATTCATGGCTAATAAACATAAGAGTTTTTTCCTCTTGACTTTAGAATATCGCCTCTTTTTCGTGATTGGTTTGGATTTATTAATGTTACAGTGCGCATTTAGAACAGAAAAGCAGCTTAACAGCATCGGGGTGATTCTCATTACTACATACTTCACATATTTAGGCAGCTCTCAAATAAATGCAGCAGCTAAAGTGTCTGGGGGTATTTAAGGCAGTATATCATGCGTACAGGTTTTGTTCAGTGGAAGAGGGATTGAAATCATCTTATCTGTGCCTCTGGCTTCTAAGCTTCCTGCACAAGAACAGGCAAAACAGCCAGATACTTTCCCTTTCCCTATCAAGTCACCTTGGCAACAGCAACCTTTATCTGCAAAGTGTGGGGGCTGGAGGACAACATGAAATCTTAAAAAGCGACTCCTCATTCTCCTTCCCCCCATCTCTATTTGGCCTGCCTCCCCTCACACTTCCTGCACCCCCCCACCTCACACTGTTCACCAGTGAAATGCATAGCAAAGTGGCTCACCAGTGAAGGAACCCTGCTGCATTTGACATTCCCCAGTTTGTAACAAGTCTAACATCCCATTAGTGAGCGACTGCAGAGCACACTCTGCCGCTCGCCTCATCCCCCCCAGTACTGAGGAGTCCGGCTCTGTTCGCTGTTTACATTCTTCACTCAACTCCTAACCAGTGATATGTGTTTGAGAAACACCAGTTTTACAGAATCCTGACCTTTATGCGAGCAGAATTTGCCCTCTTGCATGGGGAAGGGGTTACTGGACAAATAATTAATTTAATTATTTGTTTAAATAAGCTGTTCACCATTTCGGTCACAAGAGTGCTTTTATCAGGCACCGTGAGAGGCAGGAGAGGAAAGCGGTTGACACACATGGTGAAATGTGGGGGCTCTGTGTGTGGGAGGCCCCTCTGTGCCTCTGTGTGATCACACAGTCCCCCCATTAATCAAGACAGGAAGTTGGACTTCCTGTCTGCCAGGAAGTAGGTCTTATCCCCATCTCCACACCCCCTCAGAGAACACAGCGGATAGTTCAAGCCCTCAACACTGGGAGTCCTCTGGGTGCTGTTAGCTTATGCAGAGCTTGGCTAGTCGAGTGTGTTGTGTGGGCAGCCTGTATGTGTGGCCCAGTGTGATAAAAACAATGTAACTTAATGGCACCGTTGCCTGGCAACACAGGCATTAGCCCTGACTCAGTCATGAGAGTGTGCACACACACGCACAAATCTCAAATTTCCACACTTTTTTCTCAATATTAAAATTTAAGCTGCATATCATCACCAAATTTCCCAAAAAAGGTGTTTTGTATTGCAAAGATTAATGATGAAACATTTTATTGTAATGTAAAATATAACTGCTTGTTTTAGCAAACAACATGTTTGTAAAAAGTCAGATGATTTGTTTGGTTTGGATGGCCATCAAAATAGTTTAAAAAAAAAAAAACAGATTTACAAGATATCCACATGCATTAATACTCCCTAATACCATAATAGTTACTGGTATTTGAACTGTGTGCCGATTAAAAATCTGGACATTTCCTGTCATCTTTAGCCCAGAGGATGCAGCATCCATCTCCAAAAAGAATAATAGATTCTGATCCATCATTTCATTCCAGGCCAGTCTTGCCCTTTCATGCATGAATTATTAAGAAACAGTTCCACATGTTTTTTGCATACAGTAAATTTACTTCATAGACATAAACAGTGATGTATTTTCATTTTTTTAATGATATTTTACATTTTATTTATGTAATATGTTTTTATATTTGATCCAAAATCAGTAATTAAATATGCTTTTGTTTTCATACATCTACAATACGAATATTCTATAAAAAAAAAACTTTAGCGTTTTTCTTTTCCTGTCCATAACAAAAGAAAGCTTGGTTATTACAATGTGTGAATGCACATATATAAATATTCATTCCACAGTAAATGACAGTGTATTGCATGACTTGCTGATGTCCCCTGAAGTGTCAAATTTAAAATCTTTTCATCCCCACCCATGAATATATTGGAAAACAGCTGTCAGGTAGGTGTCCACTGAAGTGGAATCTATGCATGAAAGGGCAGAAGTTGCCGCTGCCATCACTGCTGGTAAAAATCTGACTCACAGATGAATTCATGTGCTAAAGTTTATTCTGGTTCAGCATAGGTTCGTCCTTACAATCTCTGTTTTGACCAAAGCATTTAGGAAGGATTCACATAGATGTGACACTTTCAGATCAGATATACCATCTGGGAGTTTAATTAGCTCACGCACCACTGGTTGTACCTGAAAAAGAGAAACTACTCTGAGCTACACCCGGACTCCCCACAATCCCCAGAGTTCATTTTGACATCACTGAATTCAAAGTGAGAAAACTATTTACTAAATAGTACATAAAAACATGGACAAATCACTTTTAAAAAAGATCCTTTTGTTCATCTTATTTCATTTTTTGTAAAATGCTATTAAACATGGCAATTATCCAGCTCTTTGATATGTGTTGTATTCATCAGGTCAATACCCCATGCTTGTTTATTTTGATTTAGTCCCCCACACGAAATCTTCTGAAGGAAAAACTCAAATGCTGAAATAACAACAGTTAACATGGAAAACATTCGAAAATTCATTGTAGTCTTTTAATAAAAATGAATTACGACTGCAGAGAACATGTTATATAAAAGTACATAAATTAGGAAGCAGAGGGTGCAACACCATGAAGCAATTTGCTCTCAAATTTCTAAAACAACTTGTGTGGCTTGAGCCGAGCTCCAAACAAAATATTTATACAGATCCAAGGTTGGACTCTGTCCCAAAAGATTTCTGAGGATTTCATCAGCTGTGTAGAGGTGCAGGTAGGTGGACAAAAACTGCAGAAACCCTGTGATCTCCTATTTTGCCCACCCACAAGAAAAAAAATCATACCACCCAGGCTGGAAGACTTTTAAATCATTCCAGACACACACAGACACTACGATGGTGGCATGGATGCTTTCGAAATGAGAGTTGTGTCTTCTGGGTTGTGCTCGCTTTGACCTCCCAGTTACATCAGCATTCAAGCAGCTAGCAGAAGACCAATTCGCCTCAGGCAAGGGATGTGTCAGAGGCCAGAATGTTTCCATCAGATGTCCCAAGATGGACGGTACAGCAAAAAATGGCTTCCAGCATTTTTTTTCTTTACAAAGACATTTTAGGAACTAAAACTGTATCGGCTCAAAGTAGAAAGTCTCAAAACTTTTTCAGAATTTGAAATGGCAATTTTTGAATGACTGTAATGTGTCTGTCTTATTTTCTGCGAGTAATGTTGTTATCTAAAGAAAATTGAATGTCCCTTCAAAAGCCTTTGGCTTACTGTCTTTATCAGGAAGCAAAGTCAGGAGATAACATACTTAGGAGGGAAAAAAACAAATGATGTCTGCTGGACTGCAGAAAAAAGGGGCTATGCAAGGCTTAGATCATGCTAGATTTTCAAAACCTCCCTTTAGAGCTCCCTTTAACCTGCAGGACAACACAGAGAATAGAATTTACTTAGTTTTGTCTCTAAAAGTTCAAACTTTTGTTGTTATCTCTTAATGTTTTTAAGTTTCTTTCAGTTTACCTGGCCCATAACTAACACATTTTCGTTAGTCCTCTGTTTATCCTCCACAGGATTCCCCTTCCCCCTGTGTTATTATGAGAAGGCTGAATGAGAATGGATGAGAGGTAATTACCTCTGAGGAGGTCTGCTTAATACACAAAGACTCTTTACTTCTTCCCCCTTTTATTCCCCCCCCCCTTTGTGCTTTTTGTTTCCCACGTGTCTTGACTGTAGTCCCCCGATAATTCACTGACTCCATCCTTAGAATTAATGGAGGTTCCAGGAAAGGTACCCACTGATTGAGGTACTTTGCAGCCAAAAGCTAATTTATGAGTTAAAAAATGACTTGAAGTGATTTCCAATCAGATGGGGACATTTAGAAAAGTTCTGCAATTAACAGAGTGCAGGGTGGCAACAAATACGTGACTGACCTTGAATGCACTTTTCTCTCAACTTTTGAAGGAAAAGCTTAGTAATTCATCTTTTGAGACAATAAACCTAAAGGAATAGTCTGAGTTATGACACTGTTTCATCTTCTGCCCTGATGAGATTTTGATGAGAATATTTATATCACCCATACTGAACAGTGAATATAAGGGAACCACTTATGCGATTTTTACACTGAAAACCCCATATTTTTAAGTTGACAAGCTAGGGTACCAATTTGTTCCTGTCGTGACACAACATAGCAATGCACAAGAAGAAAAGGCAAATGTTTCCATTGCTGCAGATCAAGAGTGAAAAAATATTTAATTGATGGGAAATTGTTGCAGATTGCTGCTTCAGATTAAGGTCTATCATATAAAGACTGGTACTTTTTGTTTTACTAAAACAAGAGAATATAAAAAGATTGAACCCCATGGGAATTCTTTCGGCATTGTTTCTGCATGCTTTAAACTTGGCATATCAAATGAAAAATCTGGTGTTATGGGTCAAAGATCAGAAGACAGTTACACAATTTGAAACTTAATGGAAGGAGATTGGCTACAAGCTTAAACTTTAATTATTGTTAAAGTAACACTATATAACGTTTTAACCATAAAGATAGATTTCTGATTCATTTTGATGTTGCTGTGACTCTTATCATATGTATTCTTGGACATGTTGTTTCCCAGCAGCGCCCCAGCTGTACTTCACAACTTTGTGCTCCAGCCTGTAACATCATGTTACAGGTAAGTTTCACTTTACGAACCACATAACATGTTAGCAACTGGATATCTGCACTGTCCGTTTTGAAAGCGTATCATGGCGGATTCATCAGAGAAATACAAGACATGAAGGTGTGTTTCTTCGCCTCGGGACGCCGCAGGGCAGCAACAGTTCCAGGAATGTTCATAATAAATGTCACTGTGCCATCACAGCAAGTCAGAAAGACATTTTTAGCAAAAAAATCACATAATAAACAATTTTTTGAGAGAACAACTTTGCCCTGCAGAAACCACAGATTCAACCTTGTTTGGAAAAAAAAATCTACACAAAAGAGGAATCAACCATAAAAGGAAACTATGCAATCATTTGTAATTGAGTTAAAAGGGAATTATAAAGACATCTTACACTGAATTCTCAGCCTCATCATCTTCCACCTCTTGGCAGAAAACATTAAAGCACCTAAGTTTAGAAAAGATCAATTGCAAGGAAGAAGACCTCCACCTGATAGATGCACACCTAAATGACTTTTTCAAAGGTATTAAGAACCCGACAGCTATATTTTCCCTGATATTTCCCCAGGACAGACAGATAGCTGCATTGTCTTTGAAATCTGACCCATTAAACTGTTGAGACTAACATGGAAACTCAGTTTCTTTAGATAATTGTTTCATATAGAATCAATGCACTCTGTCTTAATGGATAAAATCTATGAGCATAGCCATAAAAAAGAAAAATGAGGTAATATATGCAATACAAAACAATTATTAATGCATTGACATCATGCAGAACTTCTGTTGATAAATCTCACACTCGATACAAAAACATTGTACAGAGTACTTATATTAAATAGACTGATATATTACAAATCGAACATGACAAAGGTGATGCAGACAGCACATACAGGGCCTCTAGGGATAGTAAATTCATTAAAATTTCTGTTTATGGACACAGCTTCCAGGAATTATCCTTGGTTCAGTAAGAATAACCCACACCCTTTAATAGTTTAAGACTTTCACAAGCAGACTTCCTCTTTGCTCCCAGCACTTTTGTTTTTAAATAAAATAATCAGACAGCAGTGCCATGGAAAAGGGTAAACAGGAAGAGGCTGGTGTCACTTCACTATGTGAATCCTATCTGAGCCAGAGCTGAAATACCTTATCTCCTGACAGAAGCATAAGGGATCCCTCCTAATCCTCCCCTGCCTGATCCGAAACACGTTATGCTGCTTCAAATCTGGAGACAGAGCGTGAGACAAAACCAATTTAGATGACATAGACAGAGAAAACAGAAGCTTCTTAAAATAGTGTCTAATGGTTTTGGAGAGGGTGAGGTGAACGGATGAGGATGTGCTTGTGAAAAACCTGAGACAGGAAGACTGATGAGTTTTGTTTCAATACCTTCATGGTGCAGCTATCCTGAAAACCCTCAGTCATTCCTACTGACAGCTGGAGATTTATAAGCAAGTAAAGTCAAAACCGTTTCACCCTTTGGATATGCTGGAGCTTCATCAAGCTTTTTCATGTTGATAAGATGTGTTTGGGAGTCATTAGTACACTTATTAACTGCTTAGGGAAGCTTTTAAGGCCACTTAGCTTACCTCAGCTATCTCTGGCTTATCTCACTGCTGAAAACCACAGAGAGATGAAACGCTGCACAGCTTCATAAGATGTAATAACAGTTTGGGGTGAGTCACTGCAGGCAGCAGGCTCATAACATTGTTTATGTTCTCTTTGAAATGGGGTTGGTGGGTCTTTTAATCAGCATGGCTCAAAGGCATTTGCCCTGCAATTTCTGCTGTTATATGGATTTTTTACTTGGGTGTGGTTTGAGGTAAGTAGGGGGCCAAATGAAGGAGGGCTTAGTGGTTTAGGTGGGTGGATGAGGTAAACTCACTTCACTTTAAAGTCACATAGCTTTGGAAAAGTCTGGACACAGTAAATATTATTCTCTTTAGATGTGAATGAGAAGCCATAACAATCAATTAACTTCTGCCTTCTAATTAGCAAAGGGAATTCATAGGTGGCGGGAGTGAGTGAGCACAATTATCTTCTACCGTTCCTCATCAGCTGTCCTTTTCGCAGACAACACAAAGAGCTTGTCAGTGTCGACCTGTATCATTTCTGTGAGACTTATCCTTCATAAATCTTTCAAAATAATCAGTTTTGAAGGCACTTGGAGGCATTATGAGAGGCAGATAAATTGAATTCCAGTACCTCCATTGCACTCATTAAAGTAAACAACAACAAAAATATAGTGTTGAATCATATATGCTAAAATAAGGATAATTAAATGTTCTGAACAAGCAAAATGACCTCAGTATGATAGAGTTTGGGCCTCCTTGGTCCTGAAAAGCATCTTTCTCACAAGTAGGCTATAACGGTCTTCAGGGTGTAGAGTTGAGGAGTAAAAGTAGCTGCAAGCGGGCTACATTTCCTTTAAACATGGATATTCACTCAACCATTTAAGCTATTCGGTGCCCAAGAAATTATGTTTTTAAAGTTTCATTTTTCAGGAATTTTATTCTTGAATTGATTGAAGGATGCAAAGACTATTGTCTTTAAAGCTGGCATCTCTATGTAGATGAAAGGTCGAGGCAGCATGATGATTAGCATAAAGCAAAGCACAGATCAAATTGTTTACTCAAAATATTTGATGCAGGTAACTAGCGAGCTTCATGAATAAACAAAGTGGACTGCTGTAATCAGAAGCAAGGGAAAAGATCTAAAATCTTTATTCTCGATCATGCTCAGCAGACTGACCCTCCCCGATCCCTTCAAACTACCTGCCAGATGAAGGTCAACTCTGCTTTCTGTCTGACAGGCATGCCTTTTCTAACAAGTCCAGGCTATGACCTTAATCTGCAAACCAAAACAACCCAAATAAACAGGGAAAAAAGTCTAGAAAACAATTCCTAACATTTCTGAAGCAAAGGAAGGCTGATGTTTACTGAGGCATGCTTGCAGTCATGCTGATAAATGAAAGTGTACTGATGTAAAGTGGCCTTGCCACAACTAATGAATGAGTGTGAGTGGTGTGCTGAACTCCAATTTCGCTGGCATTTTTATAAGCACTTGAAGTCAGACTGTGGTCTGAAGTTGCATTTCTCGCTCTCTTTCATCAATTAGGAGAGTCTTCTTAATGAAACGGCAGGCTTACAGATGGAGCAGAGGTGAGGCCAGGATGGCGGTGGGAGGGGAAGTGGGGGACCAGGAAGCCCACTGAGTTTGTAATTAGCAGAGTAACGCAGGACGTCTCACAGCTGGTTAGTATTTGGACTGTTTTATTTGTTGCTCGCCTTCCCCCGTGGCAGGTTGTTATCTGTGCCTTGAACTGATTTCATTGGCTCCCCCTAACCCCCTGATGGGGGCTCCTAGGCTTTATCTCAAGACACAACAACAGGCGGCCCCTAAACTTTTAGTATTAATCACACAAAAGGATTCCTGATTTGGGCGTGTGGTCCCCATTGGTGTCTCAGCAAGCCTGAGCAAAGATGAAAGCCCCTCTCTTTCCTGATCAGAATGTGCTCTGCACACGCCAACTCCGCTGATGAGTGTCCGCTTTTGTTCTGCACCAGACCACACACATGTAGATAAACACTGCAAACCGCATATGCGCTTGGACACACTTTGAAACACCCACAGACACACTCCGTTAGCCACAGTCACTCAGACACCAAGTCCCCAATGTGCTGTGAAACATTTGTAAAACAGCCAAAGCTCTGCGTCAAAAAACGACGCCTGGCATTCCGGAGCTTTTTAACACGGATTTACTGACAGCTTTAGTGGCCGCATAAGGCTTTGGTTCGGCCGGGTCACTTTAAAATCTTTCCTGCTCCATTATTTTGCTTCATTTATACAAGTAAAGGAGCTGAAGCATTGGTGAAAAATTACCCACACGAGAAAGTCATCACATCAGGAATTTAAACTATACAATGGGCTAAATTTCTCCCCTTATTTGAAATTCCTAATCTCCTATTTAATTGTGCATGCTGGAAACTGAGAAATAAAGCACATTTGTGGAAGGTCCAAATGAATTGTACTGACAGAACAGATGTTTTTTTCAACAAAGTAGATACACATATGGAATACATTAGAAGAAATAAGTGCCTGAGAAACACTTTACAAGCAACCTGTGCACGATTGAGTCACTACAATGCAAGAAGGTAGCAAACTGAATGACTAGAAGGAAATATATATTATTTCAGTAGTTTGCAAAGTTTTGAAAAGGTAAATCATAAGTAGGAGATCTCAGTCTGTTCAGAATATTTCAGCTTTGGGGGTCACATTGCTTCTCTTCTCTGAATAATGCCAGTTTTGGTTAGCAAAGATACTTGGAGTTTTGCAGAGTACTGTCATTTATAACATTTAAGGTACAGTGTGGGTGGCAGAGGTGAAGTAGCAGCTAAATAACAACTTTGGGACAGGGCAGATCCAAACACAAGCCCTCTATGGATTAACTAGTCTACTTTTTGTTAGAGCCCTAATTATAATTGGCCTATGCCAGCTACTTCTCAATCCTCAGACCTTGTCATCTTAATCTCTCCTAATCCTCCTTTGTGTTTGCAGAAATTAGTTTGTGAAGTGGGCTCAATCTAGGTCAATCCTTCGGGCACTTTTGGAAAGAGCCTGACAGGGCTTGTGCATGAGTATGAGTGTGTGTGAACCCTGTGACATATTATGACGGGTGGCTGCACGAGGTGAGGAGAAGGGGAGAAGTAGTGGGCACTGGACTGGGCAAACACCCATTTATCGACATTTTAATTGAAGATTAGTGGAGGATTTAGCAGCAGAGGATGCAGGGGAGCGGGCAGCAAAGGGTGCTGGCTGCAGTCTCAGTGGGCATGCCTTTCTGTTCTCTGTACAAACCTGCAAATCTGTTTCTGCCCATTGTAAGGGAGGGAAGCCCTAAGAAAAAGTCTGTTCGGGGGGGAATACAGAGACATTTTTCATATTCTGTCTTTCCCTTTGTGAAAACAAAAGCTTAAACATGATTGAGTGAAATGACAGGCATTTTCAATTGCGCTGCAAAATGAGTTTGCCTTTTGACAAAGTTAGAAGCAATATTCTTCCAGAGGATTCCCCAGGCAGCGATGGAAATGGGTCACAGCATGAGCGGAAAAATAATACCAGCGTAGGCAACACAGTAAGGTGAAAATCATCTGTGACAATTTTATGAAGGGAGAGGGCTTCTGCTGACAGATCCATCCAAGTCATCATATCCAATGAGTATTTTTCAGTTGAAAATACATTGAAAGAATGATTGTGGTCACCAGTATGACCCAAGCATATCTACCCAGCATTAGTCCAAGTATCCAACTGTGGATCATAACCTGTGACATTCTTACAAGAAGTTATTTTCATGACATTTTTATCTAATTCATTCAATAATGTATTTATGACAATATTTTTTATTTTATTAATTTTCAAATCAAGATTTTGACATTTAAAGCACACTTGGTTGTGTTATGGTCCCAATAGCAATGTATGTACTTCCAAACATGACTCTGAGGGGATACTCTGAAAATCTAAGACCAACACTTAAGGTTCTGTATCAAAAGTTCAACCTTCAGTAAGAATTGTCAAATTTATCATTTTATAGAGAACAAGAAAAAAAGCTGTGAGCCCATGCAATACTCTTGGCTAGCCAATCAGAGCAGAGTGGACTTCTAGGAAAGCCTTTATTGTTTCTGTTTCACAGGAAACATATAAATAACTGTGAGCAAACATCACTCAGCTATTCATTTTATTGGAACTTTCAACAAGTACAACCAACCTGAGCACTGCTTCATACCAAACACACCGCCACCACATACCATAGGCACTCCCTGATGTCAGCAGCCCCTCCTTTTATGACTGTCAAGTGACATTGTGAAAATGTATGTTTACTGGACAGATTCAAGTTAGTCCTCTGATCCAGCATACTCATATTACAGAGAATGTGGATGAACTATCTCATAAATTCTGTAAATTAAACTGCAGGGTTGTTAATGACAAAACTCACCTGCATTAATTACTAGAGCTCGTATTGCAACGAACTGAAGATGATACTCTGAACAGTCCTTGCTTATCTAAACATGCACAGTCTGAATCAGCAGCAATGGTGCCGGTGCTAATTGATAAGAGCGTTTTATGTTTGTTATCTCATAAGCACAGCACACTCAGGTGTTACCCTGTGACTACTGTTGTATGCCTCCAAGGAGTGAAGTGAGCTCAATTTAATCTTGCGTGTTTAAATTGTTGGAAAGTGCATGGCCATAAACATGCAAGAATGTAACTGTGGTCAGGGTGTGTTGCTGTGTGATAACGCACATGGATCTCTGTGTTAATGGCTGGGGGGTGAGGGGGGGGGTTAGCGTGAAATAATATACTTATACTTTATTTAGTAGGTTTCCCACAAATGTCTCTTCTTAATCACTCAGCCTCTCATTTCTCACTGTCCTCCCCGCCACCTATGACTCAACTCTGTTAATTTTCCCCCCTATGATATATCTAAGCCTGTTAAAGGTTGTGGAATTAGTGCTGCCTCTGTCCAAAAGCCACTGCCGCTAGCAAATTTGACTCTAAATGTTTTTAATCCATACCACCCTCAGGGCTATACATTCAATGATAAGCTCCTGCCAGTCATAGATTGTATAAAAAAAGATGGACCCATTGATCTGATCACCAATTTAGTGTTTAGATCCTTGGCAGTCGGCGTCTTTGCACGTTTTGGAGTTTTGACACTTGACACTGTTAGGGTGATCTAACTGAGTACAGCTCAATAGAAGCTTTTCTATCAAATCATGACTTTATGTAAAAATTAGGATGTTTCTATATTTCTGGTCTAAAATTATTTTTTCCACTTAGAAAACAGTTCTTTTTTTGCCGTAAAGGCTTGAACATAAAAGCAGCCTGACCATGTCTGGACTTGAAGAAATCTTTCATTGCTTATAAATTTGATAATTAACATGTTAGTCACACAAAAACAAAATTGCATGAGAAAAAAATGCTGAAAAGAAAAAACCCCAAACCAAAAAATAACTTAATTTTCAGCACAAGTAGCCACAGTAGTATTAAGATAAAGGATAATGTTGACATCTCAAAATGTCAAAACACAGCTTAAAGAATTTCAGGCTCCCAGTGATTTTCCTTACATGCCATGGCCTGATGTTCCTTGAAAGGGCATTGTCTTCACAGCCTCATGTGTTGCAGAGGCAGAGGGAATTAGGGGAATTAAAGTATTTTTGCAGGTGGCTGCAGTATGAAGAAATCCACTGCATAACACCATACCCTGCAGTTCTCATCCTACCCAAGGCGATAATCCCCAGCAGTTAGAAACTGGAGCATCTTATATGAAATGACACAGTGCTGGGAGGGAGAATTTGTAAACCACATGTGAAAATCTCATTATAGTTACTTCATTTCTCAGCTAATTTACAAATCATCTCGGAGTCAGTTTGTGGCCTGACGTTTTATCTACACTGGGCACACTGTTCAAGAAAATCATATTTTTTCAGTTTCACAGAAACTGAACATGAATTTAACAAAAAACACCTCATTTTCACATGTGGCCCTTCCACCTCTATTTCTTTTACACTGACCTAGTTTTCAACTTTCAACTCTTCTTGACTTTTTTTCAAGAGGGCAGCAGAAATTCCCCATCTATCAGATCACATGCAGGGAGCAAACACAAGCCCACCCCTTTATGGCTAATCAGCTGGAACAATCATTCCCCCTAAACATCATGTTTTCCCACGCAGATGTCTCCCATTTAAACATGACAGAACCAAGTATCCAAAGTGTGACACAGAACACGTATTAGATCAAATTAAAAGCAAAAAACCCACTTCATAACAATCACTTCATAATTCAAATGGATGATACAGAAGATAAGAATGAGGAAAGTTAATTGTCCATTATATTTTGCTTCCCACATATTTCTGATAATAGCTTTCCTTTCTCCTATCTCCTCTCCTGTCCCATAGTCAGCTTTAAGTAATGCTGACCAGCTGATGCAAGGCACCACTTTGGTTCTCATCCAGTCCAAATCAACGCATTTTGGCTCTTGCTCCAGCCAGCATGGCTCTGTCCTGGCTCTGGTCCATTTTTGATGGAGCAGGTTCAGTGTATTGCAGATCATTCAAGGTCACTGTTGCATTTCTGCTTCCCCAGGAAGGTTGTGCTCGCTGATGTTTTGCTGTATCTGAGCATGGAGAGAATTTTCATTTTTGGTGTCATTAAATATCTCGGAGCTAAAAAAAAGCCAGAAGGCTGAAATTCTTGTGGGTTTTATCATCAGGTTGCGAGGCAATTTTGCAACAGTATGGCTGCGTGCTGCAAGCATCTGTTATCGCAGAATGCCACTGAGACCCTCGGTCACTTTCTGTGAAATGACACCAGAATGTTAATTTGACCTAGAAATCAGAACTCATCAACACTTCAGAGGAATATTTTTCTACTGGACACATAGCTATTAGAAACAGCATTTATACATTTGGCAGTTTTGCAGTCTCATTTACCAACAGATAATTTATTTATTTATTTATTTATTGTTTTGCACAAAATATTATACACATATGCTGATATTAAAAGAAAAGAAACAGCAGTGCTGGAAGAGGCAAAAAGCCAGTTTGGCTTATCCAGGGCCTCCACCTAGAACAGTTTAATTTGAAATTAAAACATAGCATTAAAAACAATAATCATAATTAAATAAAACAGTAATGGAGAAAAAAGATGCACATCCATGTACAGACTTCTGCTTTCCCATAGCCTTCAGACATACATATTGAGAACGTTCATATATGATGGGTATGTCATATGCCACCCTTCATTATATAAATTCTCAAGAGATTTTTGAAATTTCCTATGGTTGAACATTGCATTGCTAAATGAGAGACCTTATTCCAATATGTTATACCTCTAAACCGAATAAAGAATTGACCTCGACTAGTTAGATATTTTGGAGGATGAAGATCCCTTGACTGGCGTGTGCTATGTGAATGAACAGATGAATTTGCTGTGAAATAAACCAGAAATTGTTCAGGAATTTTTCCTTTGTTTGACAAGCACTTATATATAAAAACACATATTTGAAAAATATTTATCTCATAAACTGTCAAAATCTTTAACTCCTGAAATAAGGGTGCGGAGGAGACACGTGGTTCTGATCGAGTAGCTATTCTAACAAAACGTTTCTGTAAAAGTAAAAGCTTGTTTAGAATGGTAGGAAAAGTACTTCCCCAAACTATGTTGCAGTACGAGAGATAAGGATACACAAGACTATAATACAACGTGAGAAGACACTTTCTAGCAACGAGATGGCTTACTCTCCCTATTATGCCAATAGATTTATTGATCTTCCTACTAACATAATTAATCTGCTCTCTCCAGCTCAAGTTCTCATCGATGAAAACTCCCAAGAATTTTGTAATTGATACCTGTGGTAATTCAGTCGATTCAATTCTGATTCGTGATAAATCCTTATCGTACAGCTTTTTACCACCAAAAACAACAAAATTCGACTTTTGAATATTCAAAGCAAGCTTATTTAATTTAAACCACGCAACATAATCAGTTAGACCAGCATTAGCATCTTTAATCATTGTATCGAAGTTTGCGTTTGACAGAGCTATGGTAGTGTCATCTGCAAACATAATTGGTGAGAGTACTTTTGTAACATTAAATAAATCATTTATATAAATAAGAAACAAAAGGGGTCCAAGAATGGACCCCTGTGGGACTCCATACTGTAATTTCATTCTGCTTGAAAAGCACCCTTTAATAGAAACAAATTGAGTTCTGTTAGAAATATAATTTGATAGCCAATTATAAGTGACACCTCTAAAACCATATCTGAATAGTTTAGATAACAAAATTTTATGATTTACAGTGTCAAATGCTTTGGACAGATCCAGGAAAATACTACAAGCAAACTCATTATTTTCGAGGGCTGAAGTAATTTTATCAACAAGATGAAGTAACGCCATGTAAGTGGAATGATTTCTGCGAAATCCATATTGATGATCATAAAGAACTGTATGAGAATCTAAATGGAAAAGAATTCTTTTATAAACTATTTTTTCTAATATTTTTGAAAAACATGGCAAAATGGATATTGGTCTATAATTTGTAAAATATGATGGATTGTCTGCTTTGAACAAAGGAATTACTTTTGCAACTTTTAGCTCTTGTGGCACTACACCTGTTTGTAGAGACAAAGAAAAAATATAAGAAAGTGGTTGTAAAATAAAACTTTTGACCTGTTTGACCAAAGTCACTGAAATATTGTCATGGCCAACCGAAGATGTTTTTAGCTGGTCAATGACATCACTTACTTCCTGCCTATCCAGGGGTTTAAAGGAAAACATAGGAGGAAAAGAACCTTTAATAAAGTCCAAAGGGTTTCCATCACAGGCTGGAATTTCATCTGCAAGTTTTTGTCCAATACCTACGAAAAAGTTATTAAAATGTTCGGCTATGTCCACTGGATTATCCAAAGATTCTTCACCATCCAAAAAGGCCGAGGGTAATTTCGAGGAAGCCTCATCCTTTTGAAACAGCTGATTTATTATTTTCCACGTAACTTTTGTATTGTTTGAACACTTAATAATTTTATTGCTGAAATAAGTCCTTTTTGCAAATCTAATAGAATTTGAATATTTGTTTCTCCAAGATTTATAAACAGCACGAGTGAGTGGAGAAGGATTTGATAAATACTTTTTATATAACTTGTTCTTTTTTTAAAATATTTTAACCAAATCAGTTGTATACCAAGGCTTATTGAAATCTTGATTGAGTTTTTTTTTTATGGTCATTTCATTTGGAAAACAATCATTGAAACTATTTGTAAAGACTTTCATAAACTTTTGATATGCTAAATCGGCACTTTTTACCTCATATAAATCATCCCATGAACTCGTGGCAAGGATTTGCTTGAACTTATTAACATTTTGCAGACTC
>JAVQJG010043920.1:0-16226 GCA_036024015.1 Craterocephalus amniculus | reverse complement strand
TCCTGTTCCAAGATGCCTGCTCAGCCGGCACGTCTCTTACCTGTTCATGCGGGGTTTAGGTATAAATGTGTATAATGCCAAGCACACCCCGAATCCGTTGAAGTTATGAGGAAGAAACGTTAAGTAGCCTAACTTATTGTTGGCGATGTTCTTACGCGCTGTTTGAACTGCGCCATCGTCAGACAGCCGCATTTCTCTAATTCTGTCCTAATCCCCATTAGAAATCACTCAGCAGAAGCCGTTAACGTTTTCCATGGAGTAAGATCAGAGACACCCTTCAAAACGTATTTCATGCCTCGTTTTCTGCTCCATCCGGGTAAGATTTGTGCAGCCTGCGCCTTCACGAAGATTCGAAGTCTTTGCATTCCTCCTGAATCAACCCTATACTTTTCTCCTCTACAAAACCTTACGCTGAGCATGCTGATGGATGGATGAATGAGTTAATGAATCAATCAATTAGTAAATACATATTTATTTAGAACGAAAACATACAAAAAGAAAAAAAAAATGGATTAAATCAAAGTTACTAGTAGCATATGCACTTTGTTTTTAGAATTATTGCTCTTCGTGGTTTATTATAACCATAATTGGCTGATTTCAATTAGTGTCGCCATTTGAAACTGATAGGTGGGAATTTCCTGTTTGTCAAAAGTGAAAGTCAGTATTGTGCAAGAGATCTGCCATTTTATGACTTAGCATCATGATGGATCCACTTAATATTGAATAATGTTGTCCTGTGGGGATACAGCAGTGGTTCCCAAACTATGGGTCGGGACCCACATGTGGGTCGGAAGATCATTTCAGGAGGTTGGCAGATAATTGTGAAAAATATAAAACCTATGTTTATCAAATAAATTACAGATTTTTATCATAGCTGTCTAAACTAAGCCTTTAACAAAGACAAGGATCTAAATTTAACACCTTAATTCTTTAACACTTTAATGCAGAAATCCACATTAATACTCCTTATGAAGATAGTTTTCAAGCCTTATATTCAGAGGATCCTGCAGGATGACGGTCTGATACATAATTAGTAACAGACAAAGCAGATGTAGCTCATTTTGTTGGCTGTGACTCAAAAAAATTGGAAAGCAGTGGCGTAGAGGAATGCCTCTATGCCCACAGGACATGTCTCTATGGGCAAAGAGGCAGTCCTCTATGCCACAGCTAGTGTGGGTACAATTTCAGTTGAAGTCATGTGGGCTCTTTGCCACTGCAGATGGCATTTATGAGCTTTCTGGGGGGAATAAAGTAGAGTCATTCTAAATGTCACTTTTTCTAAAATAGTGTTTTTGTGGGCTATTTTCAAAACAACAAGAGTAAAATAATTGAATATATTCTCCTCTTCAGGGACCACTACTGCACTGACTGTGTTAAAATAAACGGATGGTAACAATGATCCAGACTTGTAAATGTCTGATTTTCAGGGCAGCTCAGGGACAAATGTCATGGTGGACAGCTTTCCTCTCTTCCTGATGCTGACGGTGTCTCTCCGGCCGGATGTGGGTGAGTTGGAAGCAGAGTCACAACTGGAAACACCTCAATGCAGCTGCTGAATATCTTTTCTGACTCCTGCAGGTCAGACTACATTAACTCAGCATGTCTATCGGGCAGAGGAACACAAAAACTCCACACTAACATGTTCATACCATGGTGGTCCTGACATGGACCCTCAGCCATTACTAATAGAAATGAGTAAAGAGGACAATCCCCCAAAGAGGATTTATCGGCATGACAGCCGTCATCATTCTGAGCCGTTTATCCATGAGCTGTACAGAGGACGGCTGCACCACCATCCACCGCTCATCCAGAATGGATCCATCCGCTTGGTCCTGTCTGACCTGAGGCTCAGCGACACGGGGACGTATCGCTGTGTTGTTCATGCAGGAAACAGAAGAAGCAACGAAATCTTTGACCTCATAGTTATAGGTACGGTAAAATGATCTTCCATCAATGAGCAGCGATTTAAAGCTTTATTCCACCCGTTTTACTGAACAGGTGATGCCTCACAATCAGGACATTTTTATGGTCTAATCTTGTTGTTTTCTTCATCACTCGTCAGCAAATAACATTAAACCTAATTCTCATTAGTATTTATGGTTCAGACTAATTGTTTTGATCATTTATTTGGAAAAAACAGCTGGTGTGGTAGAAGTTTAAAGTCTGTGTTGAACTAAATTAAATTAAATTAAGTCTCTTCACAGCATCCAGGAATCAGACTGTAACAAACACCTCAGAACCAGCAGGTCGGGGAAGAACTACACTTTATGTAAATGTGTGTGTGTTTGCATTAACACTGCTGTTACTTGTTGCACTTGGATGCATTACAGTTAGGATGGCTCAGGGTACTAACAGTGTTACTTAGTCTTTGATCATTTTACATAATTTCGTTAGAGCACTGTGGTTCTCTTTTTCCCAGAGCTGTACCTCAGAGCGGTGCACGGTCATGTCGTCCTCCACCATCACACATCAAAATATTTTGAAACATACCCTGTTACAAGTTGATTTTACCGTTAAAAAATTATGACTTGCAGAAAAGCACAAAGAAAAATGACTTTTATGCACATAGTCTTGTAAAGGACCATGTCCTCGGTCATTATGTAGGATTTGAAAAGTGGACCGGACCTTTTGTTCTGGTTCTGTTTTATTATTAAGTTTCTGTACTGGTTCATTAGTCAACCAGCAGTTTGTTTTAAACACATGAAGCAATAATAAATTAAATATAATGAAGGAGGAAAAATAGTTTTCGAGCTGACCAACATATACATTTTCAATCATGTACTAACTTTGCCCGTCAGTCTGCTGCACTTTAGATTGACTGACCTACCTCAGTGTGGGTTAATTTTTTAAGATCAATCCTCAGTCTACCTTCGTCTGCAGCAGTGGGAATGAGATGAGATCTGTAGTACAACTGAACCACCGGCTGTGAAGAAACAGAAAGAATTAGCTTGAATTTTTAGCCTGAATTGTTAAGCTGACCCGTTCTCAGTGTTAGAGTGATTTGGAGATGTGGAAATGCAGTTTAAGTCGGGATAGACTCTGTGGGCTGTAGCTCTGATGTGTATGTATTATCATGTGGAAACATGTGAGAGGGATATTCAACTTTTAGGAGGAATGTTGAATCATATTGTTTCTGAGGCTTATTGCATCACTTCATGGTACAAACTTAGTTGGCTGAAAATCATGATGCGCACAATCTGATACATTAAAGGGTTAAATCAGGACCATATGGCATGGAATCATGCAGAAGTTAACGTCTTCATTATTGAGAAAACATCTACCAGCAGTGGAGGTAAACCAAAACATTAAATAACTTGAGGTGAGGCATTATTTGGTCTGATGATGTCTCAATGTAAGACGTATGACGAAGAAGACCGTTTATGATCTGTCATTAGACCAGAACATTTAAAGTTCAGAGTTCTGACAGCTTTATTTGTGTTGGTTGTTAATCAGCATTTTGTGTAGTAAGTCTTTAATGCATTTGTACATGTTTATAATACATAAATTTCACATTGAAATTCTAATTGAATTCACCTGTAAAGGTCAAAGAGAATTTTAAACACCGTTTTTGTTGTAAGAAGTGTATGTAAGCACATTTTATATCTGTTAAGTTGAATAAGTTGGCTTTTTTAAAATATTACGTCTTTTTTTTATAGAAATATATTTTTCAAACTTTTTTGTATAACTTTACTTTTCCTTCTTTATGGAACAAACAATGAAATGACCTTGTGCTTGAAGTGATCGTAGCCCAGCTGGGATAAAGCTGCCTGTCTATAATGACTTGCAGCTCAAATATGCATAAGAGCAAAATGAACGTCTGTATAGTCATGTACAGATACTGCTTTTATTCCTTTTTTTTACTTATTTGGATTGCTGTTGTTCAAATTTCAACACAGAGCAATAAATAGATGACATAAGATACATAGATTGGTCTTTTTTTCAATTTTCTGTTATTTAAGATGCTTTATTCAATGTATTTTTCAGTGTTTACTCTTCCAGACTGAAACTATCGGGTCATGTTGATCATGTGACTGCCTACCTGCATACTGAGCTGTTGTCCCTAGTTGCCTTTTTAACAAGTTGAACTTAATAAACATGTTGTCCTGAGGAAGGCCTTTTATGCTGAAATATGTTGGTTTGTTTTTATCAGAACAGTCATGTAAAGGTGGCCTCAGATCTTATGTGCAGCCCTTTGGCTGCCTTTATAGTGTGTGAAAGCACTTTTAGAAGTAAAGTTTTGAATGATTTATTACCATGAAATCCTAAACTTATTTTTAAGAAGTATGAAATCTTGTTTCCCCACTAACATGAAAAAAACACCAAAACAATAAAGTTTTAAATCTTACTGCAGGGAACGAACTAACATGGAGATTCATTTAGAAATGAAACCATAACTCAGTACAACAGTCTGTTTTCTAACATGACTAAGTGCTAAAAAATGTTTATGAGCTTATTGTACCATCAGGCCCCTCCCTCCTGCTTAAACCTACCAGACAAGTTATTAACTTAACTTCCTCATATCAGACATAAGACTACTGAGACTACTGTTCAGCGTCTGCTCTTCTTCATCTGATAATTCAACAATTAATAAAACAAAGTGGAATCAGTCGCTGCTCGCCCCCAAACTGGTGAGTATCTAAATCAGAGCTGCTGTCATGTTTCACTTCTGTGTTGTTGTTCTTTACTGTGATGTCATCATCAGCTGTTATTGTTTACAGTGTAAAAAAGCAGGACATAGTGTAACACTGATGTTGTTTACTTTAATAGAGGCAATTCTTTACTTTTTATTTATGCGATCAGTCGTCATTCAGTCAACTCTACCATCTATATCACTGGTTCTCAAATGGGATACAAGTACCCCAAGGTGTACTTTGGGACACTCCAAGGGGTACTTGAAAAAATAGAAATAACAAAAATAAACAACTAAAATTTCTGATGATCTTGCAATATAAAGAAAATGTATCTTTTAGTTTAAAAAGAAAATATATGCTTGGTATTCAGCTTAATTTTGCATGTATGTGAAATGTTTTTATTCTTATCAGGTTTTGATCTAAAACTTGTGCCACTGTAAACATGGGGAGTGTTGAGCAAGTTATGGGAAAAACTTGACTAATGCGTCTCTGTTCTGTAAAAATTACAGCAGGAAAGGATATGATTATGTTTTTTAACACATATCCCTATTAATTTAATAATCAATTTCCTGAAAACATGTTTGAAGCAGGCTAAATCCTACTTATTTGGGATTTCAAAATGTGTGTTTTGGTACAAATCTGAACAAGTAGGTACTGATGCCCCTGTTTAGTTATGTTTTCCAACCAAAACGCTCTGTATTGGTTAGGGGGTACTTGGCTGTGTAATTATTCCACAGGAGGTACATTTCTGAATTGTCTTTGAGAACCACTGATCTATATGTTTATAACCCTCACTGGATTTTCAGGTTGCTGAACAAGAACATTTCATTTCAGATATTCCACTAGTTTTGTAAGTTTTTTTGTACATTTAGAAAATTATTTTGGATGCATTATAGAAGTAATGTGAGAATTTTGCAGGGTGAACTGTGACATACAGTACAGCCTGTTTACCTCATAAGACTGAAGAGAAGCAATTCAGTTTCCTTTGCTCCTGGCAGTTATCCAGGAAAGTTATCTAATGTATTTACCTTTGTCAGTTATTTTTCTTTTTGTACATAAGAAACTAAAAACCTCTTATTAGCAACCTACCTGCAGATTTTGGTACAATAATTGATTAATCAATTCATTCTTTTCATCTGTAAAAACCCTTTTCAAATCAGTCCCATCTCTTTACTTGTGTTAATGAATATGTGTGCATCTCTGTGTGAGTGTGGTAATATGTATCTCAGTTCAGTTTGTGTCTCCAAAGTTTCTTTAAAAAAAAGTTTATAACTAATAATCCCCCTGGAACATGTTAAGCTGACATGTGAACCATATTTTCAGATATTCTGACTGTGATGCATCCAGCAAGTGGTAGTCCATCAGAAAAACACGTGAACCTGTTCATCCACTTCTTTAACATCGTTCTCAGTAATGGATGAAACATGTTGGAACAGGTTGGAATTTTAATTCACCATCATTTTTCACAGCTTACTTTAAAAAATCTCTTAACCTTCTTTTGTTTTGTTAATTTGCTCCAAGCTATTTAAACCTTGTATTGTGTAACCAGTGGCTTGCATGTGGTTTAAAAACAGTTGCTGTGTCCCAAATCGCATACTTCCATACTAAATACTTAAAATCCAAAACTGAGTATACTAAGCATACTATATACTTAATACTGAGTACTCACTAGACCTGAAAGCGCTGTGACCAGCTTACAGCCACAGCTGACAGAGCCGACAGTGAACGCACCGCGGCGCGCTATCAAAGTTAAAATACTCCAATAATGCGAAATGTGGCAGTCTGGCCATATTCTCTCTGGTCCAGGACGATTTTGTACCCACTTGGGTTATTTTTATTCGCCCGTTTATTATGGTTATAATGCTTCGTTACCTGACAGCTTTTAACTAACTATCATTAGCTTTAGGGGCCGTTAGTGTTTAAAATATACATCGGTACACAACAAATACACTGAAAATGAAAATAGCCGGTGGTTGTTCAATTGTTCAAAGTTGATTCGTTCAAGGCGCTCCTGTCTGCCATCTTTCTGCTCGTTATGAGTACGGTAAGTGTCCACAGTCACATACTTAAAATCTTAACGGGTTTGAGTACATCATCCGGGTACTTTTGCATACTCATTTTTCACGTAGTATGCATACTTTTTTTTCATTTTGATGTAGTATACTCAAAATTTTGAGTATTAAGTATGGAAGTATGTGATTTGGGACACAGCACTGATGATGTAGATCTCACAGAAAGACCACAGAATGAAAAACAAGATGTAAAGTGAAACCAACAAATATAAACCTCTCTGGACAAAGGAAACCAAGTAGCAAATATGTTGAAGGAAGGGATTAACAAATAAGGAGCAAGTACAGTGATAAGGATCTGGAACCCTAATGTTAATCAAGAACTAGATGTTCCCTTCAAAAGAGAACACAAGAGGCTACAGTATACAAGATAAAACCAGAAGCAAGAGTGACTAAATTTTTAACTAAACCATAATAAAGAAGCAGAAAACAATCATATCATGACAAGAAATAAAATCCTCCTCATTACTTATGAAATTACACTGTGCAATACAGTGGAAGCAGGACTGCATCCAGTCTAATTGGGACGCTGAATAATTTTTTATGAGGTCCTGGTATATATGCTGATGACACCACCCTTCATAAGAATAAGTACAAGATTTTCAAATGTTTCAGCCATGATCTCTTCACCTGCCACAGCCTCAAGCTCTGAACCCCAAGCTCATATACAGCTCATCCATTTTCTATTCCACATATACGAAGTCATGGTCATGCGAAAGGGGAGCCTAGCTCAGCAGTCATCAGGCGAGTGGCAGGGTACACTCTGAACAGGCAGGCCAGTTCAGAGTGACTAATAACCATTCATACTTATACCCACTCCTGCTGAAGATTTGAGGACACCAGTTAACCTCACATGAATGTCTTTGGACTGTGGGAAGAAGCCGGAATACCGCACAGAAAGGCCTCTGTTAGAAAAACCATGGTATTTCGCCTTGTTGTCAGACATCTAGCAGCTAGACCCCAGTGTATCAGGATCTCATCCACCTGGTCTGTCACCAAAAGGAATGGTGGACTTAAACCTTTGTTCACCTCCTGGCTCAAGCTACACACCGTCCATCCCTCTTCAATGACCTTACTCGGTTTAGAGCTCATGGGTGTCTGCTAACAGAAACCTATGGCGTCCTGTGGTCAAACCAGTCTGCTCAGGCTGTTCAGTAGCCTTCTCTTGTTGTGGCAGTAGCTCAGGTGAATAGAGCAGTCATCTACTACAGAGGAGGCTGGCGGTTCAATTCCCCTGGCTATACTGTATGTCGAAGTGTCCTTGGGTAAGGCATTGAACCTTAAATTGCATCCTGATGTTCCTATCTTGTCTATAAATGCTTATAAAGCACCAAGTATGTTCCAGTATAGATGATGTATGAATGAACATGTAGTGTCAAAGTCCTTTGAGTGGTCACTTGACTAGAAAAGTGCTATACAAGTACAGCCCATTTTACCATTTGCTCTTAGGATTCAATGGACTTGATGCTGGGGTCCATAGTAAGGCCGGATACTGGGTCCAAATGTTACAGGTTATAAATATCAGTGAAGCAAATTTTTAAGAATCCTCATACCAAGCTCTTGAGCCATCCAAGTCATGACCAACTCACTTCACCAATAGCTTTAGATCTATTCTTGGCTGGTAATCATTCAGGTTAGAGATATCCATACAGACTGAAATAGAGATGCTTCATGCTGTAAACTGAAGTGACTAACATTATCTTTAGCAAAGCATTGATGGCTTTTGCTTTAGTCTACTCATGTGCCAGGATTGACACTTCATTTTTAGGTCTACAGCCTAATATCCATCCAAAGAGAAGGTCTTTATCAGTTCACTCTGTGCTTACACAGGCTTTTCTTTTTGAATAGAGGGAACATCCAGTGCCATAAATTGTAATGCAGTAAAGGTGTGAGAGCAGGGAGACATAGACAGAAGAAGGTGGTTTGGGAAGAAAGAGAGAAGAACAGAGTAGTGAAAAAGAAAGAAATGGACGGAACATTGAATCCTTACTAGTGCGTATTATGAGCGAAACAGAGGGGTGGCTGTAAATTACAGGTAATTTGTGTCACCAGGTGGAAGATTTAAATCACTGGAATCAATGTCAAGGAGGAGAGGAAAGCTATTGCACATTGTCAACATTACAAAGCAGAGAGGGGAGGGGCGGTGTTAACGGATGAGTGGAGATGGGGAGTTAAAAGAGCTCGAGAGGAGGTCAGGAAAGAAAGGGCTAATTTTTCAGCAACCTCTCTGTCTGTTGGCAGGTGAATGCACGCGTCATTAAAAAGTAGAAAAATGTGCAAGCAGCTGGTAAGGACTTGCTAATCACCTTGACCAGCAACTTTAATAAAAGGTGCTTCTGCTGCTACCTGAGCAGCATGATGGGCTGTCGACACAATTTATTCAGCCAAAAAGCAAAATGAGGATAGAAAAGAATGATGCACATGATTGAAGTGGTCAATGTTCATTCACGACTACATCCTTTTGTTTCCTGTTGGGCTGAGACTCAAAACTCAGGCATCTTTTTCCATTCTGCATATTCTCTTTCAGTCATCTTCTGAAGTTCACAGAACAGATGTTTAACAGAAAAAGCGGAGTGCCGAGAAAGAAAGATAAACTTTTCTGCATTGCCATTCTTCCCAGCATACTGCTGGTGTTTGTGCAGAATTCGTCCTGACTCCCCCTGTCATGAAACGCTACTGCAAAGCATTACACATTTCCAGACAGTTCCACAATGTAAGTAAAGATAATGAGATAGTACATACTTGGCATTGGGCCCAGACTATTCAGAAATAGTTCACCCACACTGAAGCAAATAACCCTGTTGTACTTTTTTGCAGAATGCCATAATAAGCACAACAGATTAGTATATAAGCATAAATCAGCTTCTCTAATAGCACAACGTTCTCTTTTTCAGATTCAAAACAAAATCATTTTCTCCTTCATTTTCATATTGAATAATTCAGTATTGTTTATTTAAATAAAATCAATCTGTGGGATATCTGCAGTCCTTTCCTGGTTTTTATAACTCAACTCTTTATGATGCTTGTTGAATTCACATTTCCAGAAACAATCTCCAAACCCCCTGCTTGCTCCATTTTATACATCTTACCTGTCAGAGAGGCACAATGCAAGACAAAGAGAAAGCCGGGAAATGAATTACAGAGCAAAATGGAATATCATCTAGTGCTGGTGACAGAATATTTTCCCAGCACAGATAAGGAAATCCCATTTGTAGGAAGCAGGCACTCAGCACTTTTCAGCATATCCCGCTAACAGAGCAGGTCATTCTGGGTCAGCACAGATATAACGCCACTTTGATAGTGGTAGCCAGAATATACGTGTCATAGGATGATGTTCAAGCTCTAACATGCTTATTTTCTGAATGTAACAGATAATTGAACTTTTGCTTATGAGTCATTACTGATCAATTGTGATAAATAGTGATAAAACATTACTATGAGAACAAACCTCATGAAGATAAAAAGCAATTCAGATTCAAGTTTAAAGGATATTCCTTTTGCAACAGTTCATATACACTTCCTGTGTGTTTTCTAGTACATTTTCAGGAGTATTTAAATTTGTTGTTGTGATGATTATTATTTCCAAGTTGTACAGCAAAAGAAAGAACATTTCCTCTGCTGTTACTCTGTTGCCTTTTTGACAAGCATTCAAGTTGAGTGAACTTTTTCCAGAATAATATGATCTGTAAACATGAATATGGATGCGTGCATAAATTTCACATATATTATAAACAAGCAAGTCATTACTCTGTACTTCTTAACAAACAACATCAGCATCAGCCTGAGGAGCTATTCAGTCGCATCCAGTCCTTTACTTACTCTGCTTATGTGGGCACTTTGAGGATCACTTTGGCCATTTAACTCTCACTTTATCCCCTGTGTCTGTGCCTCTTTTAATTAAAAACCCCTTCTCTGGTAGGAATCAAACAGAAACAATTAAACGAAGAGTGTCTTCAAACTAGTCGATGCGGCTAATGAATAGTCTTTGAATGCAAACTACCGAGGAACTTCCGACAAAGTATAAAAGGAGAAATTATCTGAGTGGAAAAGCTCTAAAGACGATGCTGATGGTAATGATGCAGTTTTCATCTTAGACTGTGGAGACTATGGTTATTCAATACAACTCTTATGTAAGCTGACATTCAAAGCGAGAGGCAGACACTTTGATGCCATATAAATAAGCATCAGCTGCAATGGGCCACTTTGACTGAGATTGAAGACGGATGATGAGTTAAAGGAGCTGTCATGTCATTCAAGGAGAGATACTTATATTTCAGATGCATGTCAATGCAGGAGTGTCGCCAGAGTGAGAAGTAGTCAAATAAGTATGTGGATGTTACAGCTCAGACAGCTTGCATGGGCATCTGAGCTTGATAAACGAATATACCAACACAGCTAATAAAACTCTGGTTGCTGGTTGTTGTTTGCAGGAGCTGAGCATAAAATTGGAAAGTGTAATCTTACTTGAGCCTTTTGCCATCAGGAAATGTCAACTGGATATTAACACTGCAGGTACTGTTATTGTTTCATTCAATTTTATTTTATTTCCATTCATTAGACTGGAAACAATTCAAAAAGCAGGACTGAGGATTAACTGCACAACTGAGCGGTTGTTGATGGGTAAATGTTTTAGTTCAGTTCGTTTCTGTTCAGTTCGATATAGTAGTAAAAGAAATGGAGAAGTTTGTCTACAGAAACCAAAAGATCGCAATCATATTGTTAATTTGATTCAATCCTCCTTCCTGAGCATGCATTACACAGCTGGGGACAAGAAAGAGGAAATTTTCCCCTTTAACAGGAATACAACCAACAAGACCTGACTTACAGTAAGGAGGGCAGCCATTAGCCTTGAAGACAAGACAAGGACACAAAAATGTAAAGAAAAAACAACCGTACACAGAATACGAATAAGAGAAACAAGTTAGTGAGCTGTAATGGTCCATGCATGAAAAGCAAAACAATTCAATGAGGATGGCGCTTCCGTTCAGGCCAACTACAGCATAACGAATGACTCATGGTCACTCAAATCCCTAATTATGATAAAAGCTTTAAAGCTAGAGGGGCTTATATACATGCAATGGGTAGCTTGCACATTTGTAGAAATTTTTTTAATACTAATTTATACATAAACGTTTTGGACCAATGGTATTATGTTTCCTGTTTTGAAAGCTCTCTTTACACCCAGTCACTGACCCATGGCTAATTTGTCTGGTTGTGACAGTAGTTCCCAGACACTTCCTGCAGGCCCCCTTTTTTATAGATATAATAATTTCAAGGCCCCTGAGATTCCACTACCACACACATCCGAAGAAACATGCAAAGAAATGTGCCTCAAAATAATCTTAAGTGTATTGGCTGCTACTTAATTTACTACAGTTAAAACCATGTCATTGGCCAAAGGAATTATTTGGAGTTAGATTACGCAAAAAAATTGAATTTTCCTTAAACCTCATAATTCTGGATTTGAAAACTCAATCTTTCTAAGATTTTATTGTATTTGTGACTTTAACATGGCGTTTTTATGTAGCCAGGCACATTTACAAGGGGAAACACCTACCATAATTTTAACTGAATGGTGCGATACAGCTCGATTTGCCAGTCACCATAGTTACATGTGTACATCAATGGCACTGGGAGCAAAAAAAGGGGAGATAAATGAGTTAGGCTGAATGTAGTCAGATAGCAAACAAAATGTAAATGAAAGTGAGGGTGATGCTGAAAAGGATACTGTGTGATAAAGAGGAGCCAACAGGCAGCAGATTTCATTGATGACACCTGTTTACTCAGGCACCATCTACACACCGCATCTGCAGCAATGAAGGGCTCAATTTTGCAGGCGAGGTAGACATTTCTGGTAAAAGAATATATGAAATATAATTTTCATTTTATCATTTCATTGATCATTTTATGACAGAAAGATGAAAAGGGTTTGAAATTTAGACTGAGATTGTGTGCATATGAGAATCAACAACTATTCCTCCACAATAAGTAAATGTTTTGAGACACCTCTTGTTCGTTATTGTCATACAATTGAGAATTCTGTGCAGTGATTTATTAAATCCTTGCAAACATAAATGAAATTACAGTAGAAAAGGCTTCTTGGCACACCTCAACCTTTTTTCTGTCCCCTTCCTTAAGCATGGCTTATTGACAAGCTGATCCTTCTCCTTTCCATGGAGGCAGAAATGAGTTACTCTATTTTCTTTCCTCTGCACTGAACACAAAGGGATCATCCTATGCCCCTGGCCAGCAGCCTATTGTTCTCAGTATTACGGGCTAACACTTATTCAAGAGGCATTGGCATCATTTTAATGCACCAAAATGATCTCAAAAGTATTTTTCAATTACATAGAGTACCCTGAAAACTTTGGTAACAAATGCCTTGAGGCATTTGCAAAATTTAATTTGCCTTTGTTGCAGGACTGTTGACCATAGAAACGTAGAAAATAGTGAAGAAACCTATCGCAGATGGAGAGGTGAATGAGTATTGTAGCTTGTCTATCTGATTCACAAGATGTCAACTGCAGGTGCAAGTTTGCTGGTTGACTGATCATTTGAAGTGGTTTTCTTTTCTTCGCCAGCAATCTGTGTTCCTGCTTTCATCATCCTTGTTGAATTTGAAACAGCAGTTTGCAAGCGCTGACAATGATTGTGTCATTTCTTTTGGTCAGTGGTTGAAAATTTTTGCTACTTTTGCAGTCTGACAGGGACAATCTTGCATGTCTCGTCAAAACAAGTTCCTCTTCAGCACTATGTTTTGGAGATCCTGTCACTGCCTTTTAGACTTTTTGAACAGGGAGATTGAATTATATAGGTGTAAAAATAGCATAGCACTTTTTATTCTGTAATTAGCACAGCCAAACCATCCCCATGTGTAGAGCACACGGGTGTACATGGGGACAGGCTTGGCTTGGCATTAGTAGCCTAATCCGAAACAATTACTTTTCGTGTTTTAATTTAGCCAAACTGCTACAAGAAAAAGATCAAAAGACAAAGAAATAAATCATCAAGATGATCCCACAGTGGATTTGAATCAAACTCAAAGATGTAAGTAATGCGTATCATTCCTCCTATTTACAGCAGAATTATTTGATCCATTAGTTGTCAAGTTTATAGTAAACATTTGCTGCCTTACTTGCGGCAAAACATTCTTTCACAGGCTACTGCTTGCATATGCTGTTGTAAAATGAAAATGAATTGATCATTGTTGTGTATCATTGGACATACAGGTAGGTGCATTTGTGCTGCTTTATGCTACTATATGCTGCACCACCTCTTTTGCAGTCCTTTATGACTCACTTTTATGATTTTGATTAGCAGGCAGGCGTAAAGCGATGACTTCACTGCAATGCACAAGAAAAAGGGATGTTGGTTTGAAAATGTGGTTAAAAAAAATCGAGCATTCTACCTGTTTTTTGCTTTAGATCATTCTAAAATAAGAAGAGAGGAGGAAATAATTTATGTCCTTGTCTGAAAAGAGTAACACGGAAAATTAACCCCATCATTTCTGGTTTCATGTGATTTTGATTGTATTGTCTTTGCAGAAGGTTGTGGAATAAGTGAGTCATAAGGACCTCAGTGCTTTCTCACCATTCCGCAGGAGAGATAGTCTCAATATTACCAGTATTGTTGATGAAACACATCGTCTGCCACTTTAGTACTGTAAGTGCCACTGTCTCTTATACACATGATTGGTCAAGGGTCTTTGCAGGTTTCTGTGCACATCATCCAACTCCCTTTGCGTGCACGCTCCAGTCAGTCATGTGAGGGAGAAATGTGACTTTCCCTGACTAAAATTATCTCCAGAGCATGCTGTCCCCAGTAGTGGAAGGCTCTGCTCCAGCATGATCACATTACACACAGTAAGTAAGGCTCAGGAGCCTCAAAGGCTTCTGGGTGAGAGGATGGTTTGGTCCTTGCAGCAAACGGAGGTTGAGGATTAGAGTGGAGATGTAGGGCCACGGGTGAGCTGCTGGGTGGGTGAGAGTTAGTGAATGCATGCTTATCAGTGAGCAGGGGCTCTTGTGTCAAGGTCCCATCATCAGCGGCAGCAGCAAAGCATGAATGAATATGAGGCGATGTTCATGAATATTCTATGAAGTTGTTATCTTTCTCTTTCAACTTTCTTCTTTAGTCATGTGTTTTACTCCGTCTCTTTTTTTCCCCTGCAACTCTAATCTCTAACTTGCTCCTCCTCATTTCATCTTCCTCGATTTCTGTCTCTCTTGCTGTCATGTGCTGTAGGACATTAAGCCATTTCCCACACAAGGGTAACAAGCACACCCAGATCACTTCTAAATCTACTGTAGCAAGTCCTATAGATTTCTTGAATCTCTGACGAAGCTTCAGAAATAGGAGACTGTTACCACAGAGCTCATGTGTTAAATGTTCAGAGTATTTTTATTTATTTAACTCTATGTTCCTTTCTTCTTATCCAGCATCATGGGTGTCCTCTCAGGAAATCTTGCAACCTATCTATGTTTGGTTACCAAAAAGCTGAAATCCAGTTTTTTAGCCAAACTTGCTTTTGCCCTTCTGTATTTCTTCCACAATCTAAGCAATACTGAATGCTCATTTCCTTTTCCAGCTACTCCTAAAGGATAAAAAAAACATGTGCTACAGTTTAGCAGCTCATACTGCGTCTGTTCCAGTCTTCAGTGCCTAGTTGAATGAGACAAGGTGATGTGTGTTTGATTCGCAGAGCTGCAATGTCCAGTTCCAGTTGGCTCAGATGTGCAGCCAATGTTGCCATGGTCTGTGGGCCGTAAAATGAGCGAGGGGATGCAGCTTTGAGTGCCTTTTCCACAGGACCCCTGGGCATGGCAACAACAATCAGCTGCTTCAAATGGAAGTGCAATTGTAAATGAAAAAGGGCAACAGCACTCTGGCAGACAGAAAAAGATAGTGGCCCCGCTGGACCGTTTTCTGCCTGATTGGCTCCAAATTTGGCAGGACCCACACAGAGGTCAATGTTTGGAAAGAAAGGAGAAGGAAATGAGTTTATGTGGTGACCCTTGTTCAGTCTGTTTGATTTTTTTTTGTTTGTTTGGTTTTCTTAAGAATAGATCAGATTATTAAAAAAGTTTAAATAAAATAACACCATAGTGCAACAGCACCTGTAGTATCTGTGTCTTAGGGCCTTTTCACATGGCGTGCTCGGGCCCGGGTCGGAGCACGTTTGACCACAAATTTTGTCCATGTGAATGCAAACAGGCCGGGCCCGGGCACGGCACAGGTGGCCCAGATTGGGAGGTAGTCCAGGACCCGGGCCACTCGTTCTCGAGCACGGATGGATGGCTTGTGAACACAATCCGGGCCGTGCCGGACGTGACATGTGGGCTACAAGCGGAACTGATCAAAGCAACATCCGACCCTATCGGCAGGTTTAGCATTAGCAACACCGTTAACTTCACTGTAAAACAAATGTGGCGATCGCGAGCGCAAAGAGATTACTGTGGAGTGATTTAAAACGGCCAAAACGTAAAATTTGACTGCCTGGCTTGCATCCATAGTGGAGAAGAAAATA
>JAVQJG010043918.1:0-18066 GCA_036024015.1 Craterocephalus amniculus | reverse complement strand
CAAAGGCATTCATGCAGAGGAACAAGTAAAATGTTCTCGAATGGCCATCTCATTCCCCAGACCTGAATATTATTGAAAATCTGTGGTGTGATTTAAAGCAGGCTGTCCATGCTCGGAAGCCTTCAAATCTGACTGAACTGGAGATGTTTTGCAAAGAAGAATGGTCCAAAATACCTTCAACCAGAATCCAGGCACTTATTGGAGGTTATAGGAAGCGATTGGAGGCTGTCATTTCTGCATAAGGAGGATCTACTAAATATTGATGACATGTTTCTGTTGGGGTGCCCAAATTTATGCACCTGCCATTATTTGTTTAATTAAGTATTGCACACTTTCTGTAAATCCAATAAACTTCATTTCACTTCTCCAATATCGCTGTGTTTGTCTGCTATATGATGTATTTAACTGAAATTGATGATCCAAACAACCAGTGATTTATAAAGAAAAATCTTGAAAATGATCAGGGGTGCCCAAACTTTTGCATATGACTGTAAGTCAAACAAACATCATATAAATACCTGAAATGAGACGCCTTTCTTCACACATAAATATTCTGCAGAAGCATCTCAGCAATGTGAACTCATTCCACTCAGCTGCTTCGCAACACAACACAGCCACACTGTACACAGAGGGCCGGGAGCCAGATAAACTGGATGGTGAGAAGCTAGGCTGACATCCAGCCGATGCAAACCCCCCTCCACCACATCCCGTCGATGCACAAACGGCCACGCTGCTAACGTGTGCGCGTCCACACAGGCCCACACACAAACACACAATACAGCTGTTGTGTTTCTAATCCGGAGAGGCCTGGGCTGTGGGAACAGGGCGAGCGCTCAGTGGCCAGGCACAATAGCGTCAGTCACAGCAGGCAGAACCTCCAAACACACACTCACAGACGTAAACAGAGAGACTGAAGGCTGGCGAGGAAGGACTGATGCAAGTCGCCCACAGCAGGGCTCCTCCCTCGTGTTCCCCTCTTCAACCTCAAGAGAGAGCTGCATCTGGCAGCCGGTGGAGTTGCTGCCATTCTCTGTTACAGAGGAACACCGGCGGCCCGCCACATGCTGACAGGTTGGCAGGGGCAAAGTCGGTCACAACATCATGCAAAAGTTCTAAAATTCCCCTCAAGCCAAACCCGAGGCAGAACGAGAGCAAAGGACTTTACATGATTAGAATGTTTTCAGAAAGAAGGGGGTGGGGGCATTTTGGAGAAGGCGTCAAATCATCTGCGGTGATAAAACATTTATTACTCAGTCAGCAGCACAAGGGAAGGACCAACTGTTAGGCAGCAAGACTGACACAGGACGATGATAGATGAAATACATTCATATACATATAGTATATGCACTGTATATTCATTAAACCGATCCGAGTGTTTAACTCAGGGGAGGCTAAATGAAGCCTTCTGTCCTGCTCTTCCAGTCTGAGTGGAACAGCAACCAGAGGTTGTTGACTTTTTATGTTGACTTGGGCAAGACGGCAGTTCTGGAGTTAGCATGCACAATAATAAAATTACTAAGAACCAAAACTTAATGTCGACATCTTAACAGGAACATCTCGCCTAGATTAATAGATTCAAACTGTGTAAATAGTTAGAAAATTATTAGGAACCCCAGTAAGTTTGTATCTCATATGAAGCTGAATAGTTTCTGGCTGCATATAGTTTTAATTTAGATTTTCAAAGCAACATATCGATAACCCTTAACCATGCACAAAAACATAGCCAATGGCTAAAATGTAATGATATAAATTTGCTTAAGTAGTGCTCTGTATCCTACTCATACAAAAAGGGACAAAGAGAACAATATTCTTTTATGACATCAACCGAAAGGCATGTAAATAAACATGTTCCACTACAAGTAGGTATTTCTCCAACTCGTGATGTAATTGAGTTTTAAATGTGAGGAAATCTCTGACATTTTTTATTTCCAATACTACATGGAATCAAAGTAAAATACATTTTATAAACAGACCAAATTTGGTCCATCCTCCAGTGAACCTCAACACAAAAACACAAAGTTTCCGTTCCAGGTCCGCTCTTCCTGTTCAGAATGCAACCCCCCCCCCCCATAAGTGAGCCCCTTGCTGCTCCCCCAAAAAAGCAGCTCTCAGGGACAGGAAAAGCAGTGGGAGGAGGTGGAAAAGAAGCGTGGTACGGCTGCTCTGGCTCAAAACACTGACACATCACAACCTCCAGTATTCCTCCAACAAACACACACAGACGCACCAACCCTTGATGTCAGAATAGTAGGCCCAGTTTTTTTGCTGTAAACTCCACACACGTGTCAGTCTGAGTGGCCTCTAAGTACAACCCAACACACAGTTAAGACCGTACCGTCCTCGTCCGCTTATCCGGGGTCGGGTCGCGGGGGCAGCAGCCTAAGCAGGGAAGCCCAGACTTCCCTCTCCACGGCCACATCAGCCAACTCATCCGGGGGGATCCCGAGGCGCTCCCAGGCCAGGACCCTCCTCTCCAGGACCCCCGAATAGACCTTACCAGGGAGGCTGAGGAGTGTGATCCCCCTAAAGTTGGAGCACACCCTCCGAGCCGTTTAAAGGCCGTTAATTTTAACCCGTGTCACTTGCCGAGTCGATTAACGCGGGTCGGCGAGCCTTTCCCATTGCCACCAAATGCAGGTTTTTTGGCCAGTGGGAAAGGGTGCAAATTACCCTTTTACCAGCGGTCACGTGATGCTGGGGTGGCTGATAGTGGAGAAGTGGTGTGTGGGTCTAGTTGTATTTTACTAGAATGAAATTTCTCTGAAGCAGCGTTAGAAGAGGAAAAATGATTGATAAGACCAATCTTATCAGTGGAAGACTCGTGTGTCTGAAAACAGAAACAGTTTCATCTCAAGAACTTGCGGTGGTGTGTGAGAGCTGCTTTTACCAGCTGGATAATTTCCTGACAGATTGAGTTTGCAGACGTGTTTTATCAGAAGTTTCACTGAAACCACTTTGATAAGTTTTTTGATAACACAAGGAGTATGCAGTCTAGTTTAAAAAAAATCTGTATTATTAAATGTTGGCTAAACCAAAAAATATATAAAAAAAACTGTAGAACTGAGTCTAAAAAAATTACCAGCCATATTATAGAAAAGTGGATTTTAAATGAAGGAATATTTTTTATCAGATCACTAAAAAGTTTCACTTGAATTACTTTTTTCGGTGTGTTCTGCAAAATACAATCCTATATTAATTATAGGTGAATTACTTTCTATGTAGCCTAAATGTTAAATTCTGTATTAGTGTGTAATCCAAAAGATAGTTAGGGGTGATTTTTAAAAAAGTTTACCTCTCTAAGTAATATCTACAGTGAAAAAGAGTTGCTTTTAAATCTACCTTGTATACAATAAAGCAATTGCCCTTGTTGCATGTTGATATCAGAATCATTTGAAAAGTTTTCTTGAACCACTTTTGTTGAAACAAGTGTTTATTGTATAGTTTACAAAAACCTGTAGTTTTCTTTAATGCCGGTTAAACTAAGGAAAGATTAAAAAAAACTGTAATACTAAGTCTAAAAAACACACATACTATAGAAATGTTTAAATTCTTAATTATGGAATATCTTTTGTATGTTTTATCAGAGCACTAAAGTCTTACTTGAATCACTCTTTTGGTGATGAGTTTTTGCAAAATAAATTATGGTGGTTTACTAGTAGAGAGAAGGTGAGCATTTAGGAGTTGCCTGGCTTATTTGCGGCTTTTTCCTGAAAGATAGGTTGCAAAAAAAAAAAAAAAAAGCACTTAGTACAATCTTAGCACTTGACATAACTACTGACAATCAACAGTTCACCTGTTCATGCTGTATCCTACTCTTTCATTTTATGTTTGTTTTGTTCTCTTAAATGTAAGTCGCTTTGGTTAAAAGTGTCTGCTAAATGACGGTAGTAGTAGTAGTAGTAGTAGTAGTAAACATGTTTTCATCAGATCACCAAAAAACTTTCTGAATTACTTTGTGTCTTTAATTCAGGGCTGCAGAGAATTATAGGTTTATATGTTCTTTCGTAGTGGCTAAACTAAGAAAAGATAGTTGCTGTTAAAAAATTAAACAATCAAACTTTGAAACAGTAAAAAAAAAGTTTGATTAGTTTTCACATGTAAAAAGTAATGTTTAAAAGTTTGTGTACTATGTTTTTCTGCTTTCTTAAAGAAAAACTGAAAATGTTCAGTTTTTGTGATGTTTCAGTTTATTTGAAACAAAAAATGTTTTGTGGTTGAAATTTGAGTAAAATGTTTTTCATAATGTTTAATTTATCTGAAACAAAATGAAAGTTTTTTCTTTTGTTTGTTCTTTTTCTTTAGTTTTTCTTTTCTTTTTGTCTGATAAAACACACACAAGATATTCCTTCATTTAAAATCCACTTTTCTATAGTATGTTTTTTAAATAAATAAATATAAAAAGAAATATATTTTTCGGTATAGCCAACATTAAAGAATGCAGATTTTTGTAAAACTAGACTACATACTCAAAGAACTTATCACCAAACATGTTAAAGTAAAACTTGTAGTGTTGCTGATAAAACACGTCTGCAAAATCTATCTCTCTGGAAATAACCCAGCTGGTAAAAGCAGCTCTCATTCACCACCACATGTTTAATTTTCAAATTGAACTGTTTCTGTTTTCAGAAACAGGTCTTCCACTGATAAGATTGGTCTCAATAATTTTTCCTCTTCTAATGCTGCTTCAGAGAAATTTTCAGCAGCAGCATACTTTTTAACATGTAAAACATAAAGGACTGTGGCCCTTGAGGACTAAAGTTTCTTTTATAATGGAAGTAAGAGTTGCTTTGGGCTTTCCTTCTACATTATCACTTTGATTGAAAAAGGGTAGTTTTGCTTGGACCGATGGTCTATTTCTAGATGGGATGTTTGCATTCATAGATCTGATTTACTAAAATAATTGCTTCTGGCACTTCAGGAGGCCACTTGCCACTTTCTTTTTATATTTCATACAAATAAATATATCCGCCAGCCTTTATAGAAATTATTTCAGGGTATGTATGTGTGTGAAAAATAGCATGTATGTGACAAGAACACCTGCCTCACCAGGATTACATGAAGGGCAGCCTTCACAAACATAGCACAAACAGAAAAGCAGATGTGTTTGATATCAGCTACTAGCTATTTTTTTCTTTTTGTCTATTTATAGTATTAAAGGTCTATGAGTGTGATGTGGAAAAAAAGTTTTGAGGAAATGGATTGCTTGTAAAACATCAAATATTCTCCCCTTGAGATATAGACCTAACTTTAAGTGTCTTTTATCTTTTCTTTTCCTTATCAGTGTGATTTTGTCTGTTGATAAAAAATACCGAGCATCCTCTGTGACTCATGTTGTTACTTTGGATTGTCTGTCTGCCAAAGTCTGTCTGTTGTATCAGGGAATATCAGATAATTCAGTTTACATTAAGATAATAAGTTTGGCTACTTGCCCGCAGAAATGGGATGACAGTGCTAAATGTGACATGCACTGGATGAAAGTTTGAGGATTATTTTTTAATATTCTATAACTGCTTTTTCTAGTTTAGGTTTGGGGATCAAGATATTAGGTCTGATGGGCTCTCGACTGTGACACTGTGGTCGTAATAGTCATATTGGGACTCAAGTTTGACTTTCCCACTTCGCAGTTTGGTGTTGTTCAATCTCCTTAATCTTAAATTGTGGACTTATTTGCCTCTGATATGTGACGGTTAACCCAAAAAGTTGATGTTGTCTTACTTTTTAAAGTTATTTTTGAGTTGTAGCTCTAAAAAAACAGCAAAAACCACATGTGTGGACTCAATCAGATGAAATATTTCATTGTATTCATGTTCTGCTGTGAAAGAAATTGGGCTATCTTAGTGTCACTCTCTTGGGCCCAGACCCTCCTGATTTGTGGTAATACTGAATTTCAATGAGCAATTTAGGCTACATTTCACGTTACGATTGCTCCAAACAGTAATTAGGTCAGATCTAAAAAGATTCAATGTCTTTTCTCTGATCTTTCACTTGCTTTTCTCTGAGACATTTTTAGACGTCACAATCACAGTAGACCCTTTGGGATTCATAGACTAAATTAAAAGGACATTACAAATGTGTGACCTTCCGACACAGGTATTAACTGCATTGGCCTTTAAAATGAAATCTGATATTTGCCTTTCTTTATTACATTGCCCCAAAAAACAAAACAGTTTGCTCAGTAGCCAAAAAAATCATCTTCTGGGTTTAGTGTGAACTTAAGCCTTTAAATCAAGATTTGCTCAATCATCAAATGACCAGTTGCAATTTATTTGTTTTTGTTCGTTTCCCATTTTTTGTTGACTTCAGTTTTCTCAAATGAAACACTCAGTTTTAAGCACCTAAATGTGAATGGGTCTTAATTAAACTTCTTAAAATGTCAGGTTTCCTCTTGCGCATTTGTTTAACAATTCACTGAACAATTCACAGAAAATGTTATGTCATGCCTTGGACCGACTTCTCACATGGGAGTCTTGAGCCATCTGTTTTTGCACCTTTGTAGGTGCAGTAGAAAAAAACATTGTTTACAAGGCTGCAGGGAAGCTGTGCAGCCAGACGATGTGTTATTTTGATTCTGTAAGAGATGTCTTTCAGTGCTGTATTGGAAAGTCAGCAGTGCACGTCTCATATGTCCTCTGGGGTTGCACTTTGAACGAAAAAATGTAGTTCTTGTGCTTACATATTTTGATATCTTCGGCAATGTTACAAAACCTAAAGTCCACATTGTGATAATCACCAAAAATATTTTGTGAGGATGTCAGAGGTCTTTGAAAAGGTGCGATTACAAAAATGGTGATGTTTGTAAACGGAAAACCATGCTTCCTTCTACACCGAAAACTGATAATTCAGCTTAATATAAAAGATCTAATTCCTTCCTCCACAATGTCTTTGTGATGGGATGTATTGTGTTGAACTTAATCCTGTTTAATCAGTTTTTATGATTAGCATGTAAGGCTTACTTTGGTTAACTGCTTGCACTGTTACCTTTTAATGCTGGGGATAAAAAAAAACAAGCCCAGTGATGGAAGGAACTATCCAATTAGGTATGAAAGCGACTTTCTCAGCGGGTCCAAGCTGATCATGGGGCCTTAGAAAAAGCCTGTTGCCATGGAGCTGGGAGAATGTGTGGTACAGCAGATCACAAAATTTCTCTATACATGCTAGTTCAGCTTGCCGATAGTTATACTTTCAATACTAATTCTGCTCTACTTTAGTACCAGCTTTTATATATCTGGAGCTTTGTTTTTCATGGCGATAACGTGTGATACATTTGAGTTTAAACTCATCCCAGTTACCTGGATAGCATATCAAACTGCAGTTATGAAGTCTCTGACAGAGCTGTGTTAAATATGATGATTTGAGAAACTCTATGGAGTGCATTCTTACATTAATGAATGAGGTGATAGGTGTGCTTGCTCCTTAGATGACTGATCCCTGGACTTGTGGATGAGTGATGGTAGAAGTGCATGTGAGGCTAATTGCCCAGAGGCGAAGGCTTCCTGCACGTGGAGTGAATACAGAGAAAGTGGAGCTTTTGGGAAGCCTCATTATACATTTAGGGGCGTCCTGTTTTCCTTTTCTCTGGACAGCTGGACAGCTACATTGTTTGTGGGATCAATAGTTTAGCTTCCTATTGGCTCCACATAGTAAGTGAAGTGCATTTAGGCCCAAGAAATCCCATTACCCTGGGCAGAGACGGGAAACAAAGCGTGATTCAGTCTTCCTGTTTGTTTACCTGCAGAGGCCACCCATACTCATTTTACAACAGGGTGATTTAGTTTTCTTTTCTAATTTACATTTCCGTTGCCATGTAGTTATAAAAAATTCATAATATTCCTATAATTATGTATTATGTATTTCTGAAAATAGTTGATGGAAAAGTATTCATTGACTGCTATCAATGAGGCTGCCTTTCGCTAAGATATGTCTACCATCAGCATCAGTTAAAAGTTATAATGGTATACTGCGATCCCTTCCAGACCAGAGTGATTGAATATTAAGGCCACGTGATGACTGGAGTCTGGCTGCAACTGGTGTTGCGATTCAAGACTTCATGGACAAAAAAAAAAGAGCCTGTTGTTTTGTGTGTCCAGCTCTGTAGCAATGGAAAAAGCAGCGAGAGAAAGGGGCAGAGAGAGAAAGAAAAGGAGGGGGAGGGTTAGTGGCATTATAAGAACAAAACATTTGGAGCTCTCCCTTCATTCCTCAGATCAGTGTAACCAGAAATAAAAGCTGGTGCTGGTGCAGGCTGTGGACTGCAGGCCACCGCTGTTCTCTCCTGGTTAGTCTGTGAATTTGTGTTTCAGCGGTCAGCCTCCGAGCTGCTGGGTCCCTCAGCCTCATCTAAACACGAAGAGCCCATTGATGGGGACGACATTAGCATTCAGTGTATACGCGCACGACAAACAGGTTGGTTTCCCATTTCACACCAACGAACCTCTTCTCGCTGGATCCTTCTAAATCAGCCCTCTTGTTGCAAAGCTAATGAGCATGAAAAAAAGAGGTCAGAGAGTTCTTAATGCAGCCTTCCTCATCCAAGAAGTCTACTCTTTGTAGAAATGCTCGCCCTGCCAGCTGACACATCAGGGCAGAACTTTCTAGCTGGCACGACATTGTCACATTTGCCTCTGAAGTTCACAAGGTGATGTAACGGTCTGCGTCATGTTTTCTCAAACTACAAGTGGGACGACACACCAGCACTAATGGCTTCTGACAAACTCTGCTAAAGTGTTGGCATGTCGTTATTCAGGTCTGAACCCGGCATTCTGGGGAATCTGTCTGACTTATGCATGAGTCGTGCACTAATTATGCTCCAGATTTCTTTCCTTGGCTGAGCTCATGGCTCCATGAGCTTCTGTTGCAATCTGCTAATTCATGCCACTGACGTTATTCTCCCATTTTTACTTAGCAACAGCAATATGTCCCAAAGAGGAAGTACCTAATGCTGCTCTCTGAAAAATAGCACATGGATTTCTAAGTGTTATGATGATCATAAATCAATGGGCTGTTTAAGTGAGCCATCTAAAAGAGCAGGAAATTGTGGAAGCTTGCTTCTAAATTACACATTTTCTCTTTAAGCATTAAATCAATCACTCAGATTGCATTTGTAAAGTACTTTACAACAACCACAATGGATCAAAGTGCTAGAGAAAGATTTAAAAAAGGAATAACAATGTAGTACACTTATAAATTATGCATATCAGTTTTTTGCAAGTGACACCATTCCCAAGTGTGAAAGGTGGATCTGAATAGATAGGTCTTCAGTCTGGCCTTAAACAGAGGCAGGTTCATGACTGAGCGTAACTTCGGGAGCAGAGAGTCCCCCCCACCACTGAAAACCCTTTTTGTACCTGGACCAGGTGCGTGGATTGTTTTTCCAAGGTCATTAAAAGGTATGGTTTGACCAAAATGGTCTGGTTTTCACCCTGGAGGAAAGTGTGCCACAGAAAGTTCTGAACCACTACAGCACAGGTCCCTGAAGGCCCATCGACTGGGCCAGGAGGGTCAGCAGGATGGACTGTTCCACCATGTCCAATGCTGCAGTAAGGTCCAACATTACCAGCAGCATGTGTTTTTTTAGCATCCAAGGGCAGAAGGACATCACTCTGCAATTTCAGACTCTGCTGTGGCATGCACTGAAACCAGATTGGAACTTTTTGAATATGTGATTTTGATCCAAGAATGACTGTCGGTGTGTAAAGACAGTCTTTTCTACAAGTTTAGAGAGAAAAGGCAGACGAGACACCAGCATGAAACTTCTGAAACTGCAAACCTTTGGGTCAAGATTTAGAGTTTTCGATTAGTTCTGACCATAGCCTGCTTAAACTAGTTTGGGTAGACCCTGACCTCGGTTTGGTGTTTTAAAAAAAGAGGAGACATAGCCCTACTGTGTCAAAAAGCTGTTTGATCACTGGAGCAATATCCAGAAGACAGTTGGTTGGTCTCAGCTCCTGGACAACTGAGAAAGGAAAGACACTGATACTGGCTCAAACACATTGAAGACAGCAGGAGGTTAAAGAGGTAGTCGCACGTCTGAGACACTAGCCATACCCTTGCCATACTTTGTCAAACTGAAGCCACTTTGTCAACAAAGTAACAGAGAAGGTTGTCCCTGGTTGATTTAGACAATAAGCAGCATATTTAAACTGTATTGCATTGGACTATATAAACAGGGAGACACATTTCCTTCCTCACTGTCCAGACTATGGGAGAAGTCAGTAATTGCAAAAATATTCCCTGTCGAATTGAAAATACTCCTAATAACACAGAAAGTTCAGTAGGGCACAGTAGTAGACAGCTTCCATAATTTGGACCCTGTGGATAAATGTGTCAGTGTACCAGCTAGTATCAATGGATGGATTATTCATGATGATGGTGTAATGGCAGGGAGTGGAGGGTGGAGGAAAGGGCATCCAGAGGTGAGTCTGACTGGGAGAAAGGGCGCTGAATCCTTTTCTTTCCAGCGCTCTTTCACATATGCCTCCCCCTCCTCCTTATGACACGCTGACTCTTATCTGCAACACACAGCTCTACTCATGCTGCATGCACAGGACTCCAGTGTGTGTGGGGGACAGACAGCGTCACAGTGTGGTATAAGCACACATACAGCCTTCCATACATACACATGCTCAGAAGGACAATGGATTAAAAAGGGGAGGGGTTGCACCCCTCTTAATTCCCTTGCTGTAGAACTCAGCAAGATAAAACCAAACATTAGTCTTCTTTATGGCTGGGGATGATTGTGCTGAGACAGACTGTCAGAGTTCATGGCATTATTCATTTTGACCCATGACCAGCCAGTCTGGAAAATGTAGACATCCATACATGCATAACATAACTTCTTGGTAATGCTCTGCACCTTGTGTGACCATAAGAGAGTTTTTTCTTATGTTCAGTAAAAATGGAGGGACAATTAATAGATAATATATTAAGAGGAGCAATGATTTCCAAATGGCAGGAATTGAAATAGTTTATATTTCAACTATTCTCTTTGATGTGGAGCTATTTTGTTTCAACCAGGACAATTCAATTCAGGTAAGAAGATTTTCTCTCACACAACTCATTTTGCTCACTTCATCTCAGATTTGCATGGGGACAAAAGGAACCATAAAACATTACTCATGTCATTTTTCCGTAAAAAATTCGGAGATAAATGGGAATTCCTGCCAAAGTTCAACAGATTCTGCTTAGTTCCCTGTGTCCAGGTAGACTAGTTTCTTTATTACACTCTCCATCATGCAACCGAGCCTGGAAGCAGCTTGTAAAGACATAATAAAATCTAGAATTGTCACTTATGATTTGCCATCTTGATTCAAATTTAGATAAAAAGCAGAAATGGCTGAGGTGGTTGAAAAACTGCTATAGTGCTAATTAATAAAAGCCATTTAAAAGGATGAGGAAAAGGAAGAGTAGATGTTAATTTGCCAGTGAAAGTCATGAGATACATACTGTGTTGAGAAACTGATTTCAAGGTAAAAAGCAATGTTTCTTTTTATTATATTTACCGCCACACTACGATGACTAAAACCCAGCAAAACATAGGTGGACAGAAGAGTCCTATAAACAGGAAATGAGACAAAAACTTTTATCTGAAGAATAAATATAAAAATGGTCTTTTAACCCAATTTAGATTTCCCCCTGCTACTAAAGGCAGTATGGGGAGTTTGCTTGCATCTGTGTGGGTTGTCTGAGCTGTGTGTTAACAGCAATTGGACTGAGCACAAGCATCTTCATAACAGTAAAAACACAATTTCCTTATGTAAAGTAAAAATCTTTTCATGTGAATGCAAGATCCCTCCGGCACATCTGCTGGTTCTTTGACTTTGTATGATAAACCAGTTGTGTATTTTAAGCTATTTTAGGATTTTACTTGAAAAATAACATGTGATTAATAATGTGGTGGGCAGTTCTTTTTTGAACAAAAACAAAACAAAACCGCTTTCTGTTCTTCTTTGGTTTTTTTTCTTTTATTGGCACCTGTTCTTATATTGTGAGCCATGATCACGCGGTGTGACTTGGCAAAGAAGGAGCAGATGACTCAGGTCTTTGCCCAGCCTGTACTCATTGTTAGGCGGTGCACACTCGGCCGTCCAATCGCCTGCCTGACTGTGGCCATGTGCTCACTGGTAAACACAAGTAACAGACTCTGTTTACATGGACGCCCTGTTCCACACATGAATGTATGGGACGCTGATGGCTCATGCATGCATGAATTCAAAGATTAACAGCCAATAAAATGTTAAACTGAAAGACTAAAATGAAAAGACACGGATAATATGTTCCTACCTTCATACATCAGTAAATATCACTGCTTCTCAGCTGTCATTCTCACATTTCTGGCATAAGAAATAAGAGCTCACGCTGACTGTTTTCATCAGCATATGCAGCTTTTGTGGAAGGAGAGCATGAGTGCCAAATAAAAGGGGAATATTATTTTACACATAAATGCACCCAAATAGAGACACTGCAGAGCCTGCAGGGGCATAAGTAGCGGAGGAAGACTTCCTGATAGGTATGCATGAATATGCACACTGCTGCTTTAAAGCACTGCCACAGACTAATACAGTATGGCAGTCAATTGATTCACAAAGCAGAGCTTTGTCTTGTCTACTTTCAACTCTGGGGGAGGTGTCTGAGTGCCTCGTTTGAACTGCACAGCCCTAAACTGCCACTGGAGAAATTTCAGGGGACGAAATCTCAGATCTTATCAGCTATATTATGCACTGAAAACATTCCCTCACTCATTAATTACTTATTTATCCAAAGGATTGTAGAGCTTTTGCATTCCTCCAACTTGGCATTATCATATTATTTCTTTGGGGATCATTAAGCCTGAGTTGGTTTAATGATGCTGTTAGCTATGAGTGAACAAAGTATGCAACTCAGTATGTGTCATGTACACTAAAGATCTTTTAAAATCCCTGTTAGTTTGTTTTCTAAAGTGGCTTTCACTTAGTAGGAGTCCAGACAAACAGGCACCACTGCTGTTCAGACAGTGAGTGGCAAGGGATTTGTTTCTGTTTTTCATTTCCTGGAATAAACTGTCATCCGTTCACATCTGCCTCGCAGAGAAATCTGGAAATAGGGAAACAACAGAGGTAAACAAATTTAGGCAGGACGTGATGGGTGAAGCTGAGCAGTGCGAGGCTAACCCTTTGTGGAGTTGCTATTGCATCAAAGTAAAATTGTACGCAATAATGGGATTTCATGTTTTTGTTCATTATTTTGCAACATGACGTGGCTGTTTGACAGAAGAATAGGAAAGAAACTGTTGGGACAGGTTTCCTAAAGAGAGAAAACGAATAAACAAATCTCTCTCTTTGCAGACTGTGACTGATGAAACATTTCTTTCTGGGAAATAATCTTAAGACAAAACATGGCGAGAACATTGCGAATTATTATACTGTGGCAATTACAGACCAAAGAGTATTGCTGTGTATAAACTAGCAAAAATTTAACTCATTGTCTTACATTAAAAAATGACATTACTTTATGAAATAAGGGTTTGTTAAAACAGACCAATCCGTCTCACAGTATGAAGATGAAATATACGTTATTTTGCTGAATGCGATGAAGCTACAGTATCTGCTCTCTGATTGGACAGTTTTATCTTTGATTGATATCTCACCGTCAACTCAGTTAGACGTGTAAAGACAGTGCCAAATTTACGGATATAATGAAAGAGTTTTACGGTTTCCTGCTTTGTATCTGTGAACAGATGTTTGCAAAGTATCTATTTTTCATTTTCATCACTGTGTTTCGTATCTGAACTGACTTGAGTTTCTTAACCAGACTTTTTTTTCACAAAGTGGCTGAGCCTGATTTACAGCTTTTAAACTCACAAAAACATTTTGTGAATAGTCATGCACATCTCTTTTACTACTATCTTTATGCTGGTGGTGGAAAAAAAAATCCCCTTATGTATTAATGTGAGTTAATACAGCACTCCTCAGCTGACTTCACAGTAAGTGCAGCGCACTTACTCATCCACACACATCCACCCACACACTCAGATGTGAGTAGTCAGATTTATCTGATAAAACTGAAGTCAAATGCTGAAATTAAATCATAAGTGGATGTAAAAACTGCTGTTTTTATAGCATGTCAAGCTACTATAGAGGAACCTGAAGATGTATGGGATTAAACACACGCACACGTACATAGCAGATCTGTCTGCTAGACGACACTTCAAGACTTGCACTTGCAGTTACTTCAAACAGACCTAGACAAGAGATGCTGAGATGTTGCTAAGAGTGAATAGACGGTGACTGAGGTTGGCCAACATTTGGTGCGCAGGAATAATTATCAGACAGAATGAATTTCATCGCTGAGCTTCCCATGATGCAGCTGGTAGAAAAAGACAGCGTTTGTTTGTATTCAAGTGTCGTGCAGAGAGGAAGAAGTAGAGGAGGAATGTCAAATTGCCTCAGCTCTTGGTGACACAAACATGGGACCCGGGTCATGTTCCATGACCTTGTTTGCTAATAAAGTGTCAGATCTATTTTTCCAGCTCAGAAAAAAAGCTCGCATCTTAGGGCTTGAATTGCCAGAAGGCGCAAAAAACAAAGGTTTTGCTGCTTTTCCTTTTTGCGTTAGTAGAAGTCATTAGAATGGGCATCCTTGTCTTATGAATGCTTCAGATAGCAACGGATGTAGATATATCGTATAGAAACAAACTATATATTATATTTTTTATGTTTTTATTACCCAGATCTTTTACCAGGCTGACGTCATTAAATATGAGCAAAACAACCTTTTTATAGAGACTGTATCTAATTAAAGATATCGCCTAAATGTAAACTAAAACGTCAAATAAGCATAATATGAATATAAATGAATGGAATAGAACTTTATGGCCTGTAGTCTGTGAACCAGCATCAGCAAAGCTCCATTTTTTCATTTTTTGTGTATTTGTTGTTTTCCAGTAAATGCAGCTGAGGAAGATCAATCTATCCATTTCACCGCCCTTAACCATCAATGTTAGGATCATATCTGCTTGAAAAGTTGTTTTCTAGACATATTTCTTCTTGTCTCTATGCATCAAGCCCCCCACTTTACATTCTGTGTTTTGTTCAGCCAGCATGAAAATTGCCCCATTTAATGATGCTCTCCCATATCTGTCCAGCTGCAATGCCTCTTGAAGCACCAAGAACAGACACATTGACTCTCCCTCTAAAAGCTCCAAACTCCATAGAAGGTGCTCCTTAAGGTGAACAACAGATTTTACTCCAGCATTTCTGGATGATCCCCATTGTACTATAGGTTGTAATGATGCAGTGCTGCAGGGTGCAAGCCATTGTTGTTTCAGTCCTAAAAAGAGCAGCATTGTGTCTGTGACATAAATCAGTCACTTTAAGGGCCATTGGTGACCTATATATATGAAGGCATGGGTCAAAGGAGTAAAAATATAGCCAGAGCAGAGGGTAGATATCTTATCTGATTAGCTTAGCATCCAGTGATGTTCCATGTGTCAGACTCTGGCACACAGATTGCAGCCAAGAGGGAGATTTTGGTGGCACCTCTTCAAGCTGAGACAGTTTGGTTTTGCTGGATTTGTGCTTGTACAGTCCACTGACTTCTGGATGGGAATGACATGCATGAAAACCTTCACATGCGCACAGACACTGGCTCTTTTGTCTCTCCCTGCCACAACTCTTCTCCTCTTTATTAAACCCCCTTTCTGTGGCACATAAATACGATGTGGGACACCTCCGGACAATGTTCAACTCCAAACCAACAAATCCAACTGGAACGCTTGTTGGAGAGAACAGACGGTAAATGAGAGGAGACGATGGACCCCACTTTCGCAAGGGGGAAGGGAAAGATGCAGAAAATTCAGTGTGATTCTAAACCTTATTATCTATGCCTTGATGACTCCTCCGGCGTAGGAATCAATACAGCCTGACTGGCTTCACAGCCACAGGCCTCTATAGGAAAAGGCTATCTCCAAATGATCCATTATGGATGAGAAGAGAAATGAAAGAATGAAAAAAAAGGTAGTCGGAAGTGAACGGAGGAAAGGGCTCAATGAGAAGAATAAGAAGTTGTAAAGATAGGAAGGAGAGGGTTGTGGCAGGAAAGTGAGTCTTAAAGCTGGCTTATTGTAGCTGCCTCAATACTTTCTATTGTTTTCCCTTGTTGATATTTTCAAGTCAGCTGTGTTACTGGAAGTACCCCCAGATTGCAAGAAATTCATTCATTTAACCCCTCCCCCTTTTCCTTACTCCAGTGCTTTCTTTCCTCCTCCCCCTCTGTTGTGATGTGAGGTCACAGTTGGGGAGCCCTGTGATTTGACAGCTGAACGTTTAAACCTGGTTATTTCATGCGTGTGCCACTGAGTCTCTGTCACAGACCGGGGCAGGATGCCATGACAGCGGCTGCTAACCAGCAATACTAGCAGGCTCACACGTTATCCTGAGGCACACTGTGGTGGATAGGCATACAGCTGCTTCCCCTGCAGCCGAGTCAACGCTAACGGGACTGAGGCTGCAAACCTTTCAGGGTGCATTTGTGAAAACTTCTGAGGTTTGTGCGAGGGATCACACGTGAGTGACAGAGAGGCTTTACATTTTGGGGCGCATGCATGTAGTGTGAAGTTGGGAAGTTTTCTGTCTTTTTTTGTGGGTTATTGGGAGCAGATTTGTCTGCATGTGGAGATTCTTTGGCTCCATATTATCTGTTGGGCTGTGGGATTCTGTCCTCGGTTAAGGGAATGGCTCAGTATCTTCCCCTCACAACGAAGCGTTCTCACACTGCAGCGCTGCACAGCCAAAGCCCAACCCATTCAAGCATTATTTGCGTGGGCCTGGATTTGTGTACAGTACCTGTATGCGCGCCTTTTTACTTTGTAAGTCTTGTCTATATTTATGTATTCCCTCTAAGGCCAGCATGCAAGAATGTTTCCAGTTCTTGTCATGTTCCCCCTTTTTTCCTCTTCTGACTTACTGCATATGTTTCAGTCACAGAGGCACCCATTCATTAAACATTCATTGCTTATTTTGTTTCTGTTCTGCTTGTGACTACAGAAGGACATATCCCTGCACATTCAGGGCGTGTCTTATTCATATTGATGCTTATTTTGACACATTTGTTTCATTACGATACAGTGGCTGATATGACGGCAAATAAAAGGTCGTCCTCACTGTCAAATATTTTGTGTGCCATGTTATTAATAAAGGATTGATCTTTGGTAATAGCAAAGAAAGAGTTATTAATGCTGGTCAGGCCAAAGTAGGCTAAAAACCTCTTTAAAATGGGTTTGGATATAAGACTGCAAACTTATGTAAAAAAGCAGGAAAGAAATAGGAAACTGATTGAAGTTGTTACTTTAGAAAGGCCTGGGTAAAGTCCTAAAATCAACCTAAAAATGTTGTGTAAGCACCTAAAAAGAACAATTTTCATTAAAGAATCTGTACAGAGCAATATACATAGACTGCTTCAAATTTGAATACAGTATTAAGACCTGTAGAATAGGAGTTCTTGTAAAATAACCCGCAAACAAATATTTGATAGATATGATTTTATATCAACTGCTCCAACAGCATCATAACATGTTGCTGCTTTCAATTCAGGCTCACTCTCCTTATGCATATGCATGAGGTCCCCAAATTAGGATGATTCAGAGTACATAAGGCCAAGTGCAGATGGACAAATGAGGAAACCCCATCAGAAGGGGATCCGTCTGCACCAAGGGCGGCACACCGGCTGCAGCCACAGGAGCACAGGAGCATGGCTGCTGGGGAGACCAGGCCGAGACACAAGCCCCCATCAAGGCGACCAGGCCACCACATCAGTCGGCCACAGCCGGACAATACATGCGGACCCCCAGAGAGGAAACACTGGAAGGACCCGAAAACAATAAAAAGCAGTATAAGAACACTGTGTATATGAAACATCTAAAATAATAAAAAAACATAAAAAAATCAAATCAAATCAAACTTTATTTCTATAGCACCTTTCAAACATTCAGTCTCTCAAAGTGCTTTACATAAAAAACTAATGTTGTAATGAGATAAAAACAAGTTCAAAACAAAGGTCATTAGGTCACACATTTATCATCATATACACAACACA
>JAVQJG010043906.1:0-13596 GCA_036024015.1 Craterocephalus amniculus | reverse complement strand
CTATCTATCTATCTATCTATCTATCTATCTATCTATCTATCTATCTATCTATCTATCTATCTATCTATCTATCTGTATGGCTCTCATAGATTTTTTGGTTATGTTTTATGTATTATTTTGACTGATCGATCTTATGTCCTTTGCTCAGGTATGAGGACTTGGCCCGGTTTCCCCTCCAGAAAGCGCGGGAGCTGTACAGCTTCCTGGGTCTGGTTCTGGACCACAGCGTTGTGGATTGGATCCTGAACAACACTCGGGGCAGCAGCGACCTGTCGTCCCGGCAGAAGTTCACCACCGTTCGGGACTCGGCGGCCAATGCGGAGAACTGGAGGGTGAAGCTGTCCTTCGACATGGTGGCCTACACACAGACTGCCTGTCAGCCACTTCTAGGCCTCCTCGGATACAAGCCAGTCTTCCATCCCAGAGAACTGAGAAACCTCTCACACTCGTTAGTGGAGGACAGGACGTTCCTCCCTTTTTTATAAGCTGATGACAACCATAATCTACCCAGACAGGATGGATCATGGAGGATGTGGTCTGGGTTCCAGTTACTTCATTTTGTCTGAGATGGAGGAAGAACTGGGTCCATCAATTGGTTACAGATGGTTTTTGATAAGCAGTGACAGGTGGGACTTCCTCTCCAACACATTACTGTTATTTTTGGGAGGTCAGGTGATCTGTCTTATTTATTTATTCTTCAAGCGATCAGCTGCGTTGGTTCTCGTCCTTTTTCCTGCAGAGGCACTGGGTAGATTTCAGCGAGAGTGCAGACAGTATTACTGTGAAAATCAAACGTCTGGGTTGTTTATTCAGTTATAATATCATGCTTTATTTTCATGGAGTTTTATTTCTGTGTATTATTTAATAAAATATTGAAAACTAGCAAAACCTGCTTCATTTGTAGATGAGGACATTCAATTGGAGAAGAATACAAAGCAGCAAAAGGTCTTGTAACTAAAACTGGGTTAGCCAAACATGAAATGATAGGAAAATAAGATACAATGATTTTATAAGTCTTATCTAGCCAATGCCATAGATGTTGAAACTGATACATTTTCCCCTGTCATTCAAAATATTTGCTCATTTTGAATCTGATAGCAGCGACACATCTGTAAAATGATGGAACAGGGGCAACTGAAGGCTGGAAAAGTAGTTGGTGTACATAAAAAACAGCAGGAGGAACATTTGACAACTTATCAGGTTGATTGGCAACAGGTCAGTAACATGAATGGGTAGAAAAGGAGCCTATCAGAGAGGCAGAGTCTCTCAGATGTAGAGATGAACAAAGGTTCACCTACCTGACACAAACTGGGTCAACACATTTTTGAACAATCTAAGAATAATGTTCTTCAACATAGAACTGCAAAGACTATGATGATCCCAATATACAGTGTATAATGTATAGTTTTTACAGTGTATAGTGGGAAAAGTGTATATTATAATCACAAGATTCAGAGAATCAGGAGGAATCTGTGTGCATGGGACATGGATGAAGGTCAAACTGGATGCTGGTGATCTCGGGGCCCTCACACAGCACTAAGAAACAGACAAGATTTCGGCGGGAAATCACTTTTTCAGACATCTTCTGTTGTCATAGCTACTCTACATAAGTTTATGATTTAAATGTTCATGCTTTGGTGGTAATTCAATTATGTAATTTCCTGGAGCGTTTTTTTGACCCAAGGCTGAAAAAGAACACATTTCGCTACTTGTTTTTCCAGCCCGGAGCATCGTGTCACAGCTGTCTTCTGCTTCATGGCACCACACAACAAGCCATCAACTGGATATCAACACACAAGCCAATTTGGAAATGCCAGAAAAAAATAGAAAAAGAAAAGAGAGATAATACAAGAGTCAGCATAAGACTGACTTTTCCTGTTGGAGATATCTCAGAGGAGAGACTTGCTGAAGATGGATGCAGGATTAGACGTGGTTAGGGGGGGCCATGGTGAGAAAATCTGCCAAAGTTCTGTCATCCTGCTTAAGGGAGGATGCTACAATGTGGCAAACATTGTCCTTTTTCCAATGTTATAAAGATGTATTGTTCAGATTCACAGTGAGCCAATATTTTCTATGAAATGAGCATTTCTGAGTTTCAACATCTGATTAGTTGTTTATGTTCTATGGGAAAGAAAAATATATATTTAATGTTTTATTATACAAACCAAAACTCTGCTCTGTAGGCCACAACTCATGATGTACTGAGATCATTTTTCTTTTAAAAGGAATTTTTGAGGTCAAGTGGTCTTTATTTGACAGTAGTAGGAAAGGGGGTCAGAGAAAGCAGGAACAACATGCAGAGAAGTGCTGCTGAACCTGGGCCAGCTGCACCTCTGTCCGTATGCTGCTCACACAGCCAATACACACCCTATTTGTTGTCATCTTAATGGTCATGTCCTTGATGGGCTTATCTTAAAATTGTAACTTTTTTAAAAGCCTCATAATAGATGCTCCATTACCTTTTTTTTAATATTCTCCATTTGTGAACAACCTTACTATCTCCTGAGCTGCCACAAAACCCACAGTAGCAGTTGAGGTTGGGGGCTCAGTCCACATCTTTAATGGTATACTTCACCCCCAGAATGATGTGCCTTCATTTTCTACTCGCTGATTTACACTCTGGAACACATTTTTGATGTTTATCATGCAGCCGGAGAGGTGGGGAGGTTTTTGTTCTGCAGCAATTCCGTAACAGTGATGCTGAACGGTGCCCGTGCAAAAAGCTCCATTAAAGTCCATAAAAACTTGTCAATATTCCTCCATACTGCTCGTCCAAATGTAATCCAAGTGTCCTGAGTGGGTACGTCGATAATTTACTCAAAACAATATCATTTAGTATATTTTTAGAGCCCAAATCGTAGCATATTGTACTTCATGGATGCACATTCGTGATGCTACGGTGGTCGCCCAGACGGGTGGTAGCGCGTGCCGCACATTCTCAGCCTACTGACTACTATAGGCTGAGAATACACATGGAATTAAGTTATTTCTAAAGAGGAATGCCTTGGCGTTTGTTTTGATAGGAAAAAATTAATGGTGGTGTCTGACGTAAATTATCAGGCAGGCAGCTGAATCAGGGAAGCCCAGACTTCCCTCTCTCCAGCCACATCAGCCAGCTCATCCGGGGGGATCCCGAGGTTCTCCCAGGCAAGCAGAAGAGGTCGGTGGTATTTTGATGTTTATCAGTGCGCACTGTCTGATGGAAATAAATCAAACAAAAGGAGCATATTCAGTCTGCAGACTCTGCTCCAGCTTTTATTCTGCAGATGCCATAACGTTGGACCTAAAGAGCTCAGAAAACACTGAAGCCATGTTCACAGGACAACACTGAGACAGCAGGAGGACGCAATGTTTGCGCTACGATCTGGCTTCTTTTGCACACGACGACACAGTGGTGTGGAGCAAACTCCGGAAGTTTTAAGAACACGCTCCAGAATGGAAATTTCAGGCAATGCGGGGTGTCAAGAAGCCGTGTAAACGCGAGGTGGAAGCTCCTGAACAGGAGGACGTCACTGCCCGCTGCCCCTCATCAGCCACATGGATGAACTAACAATAACTACATGGCGGAGCCCCGTGTTCTTCTGGTGCTGCTACATATTTTCAGGTTATTTGGTCTCGTAAAACAAAACGTACTCATTGTTCAGCAGGTATGTCGTCAGGGAAGATGCTGTCTCCCAGTTTAATGATGAAATAGTAGGAACTAGTGTAAACATGGGGTGTACCATTGCAACTTAGTTTTCACTGCCACATAAAGGCCTGGCATGCTTATTACATCACTGTACCTAATTTTGCAGAGTCATGTGAATGCAGTGTTATTCAGTCCTGCAAAGGAGGTAAAAATGCAAATTGGGTTGCAGAGTTGTCGTGTAAACTAGGCTTAACGCAGCCACACGTGAAACACATTGATACATCACCCAGGGCTTAGATTGTGTTTAACATGGAGCTCTGTGTGGAGGCGTCAATCATCAGCATCACTTGAGATCAGCCTGTATGTTCAAAGGAAAGATTCAAAGACACTTAAAAAATATAGTGTGTAAATCATCAGAACCGACTCATAAAAAGTAAAAAGACGATCTGACTGTTGAACAGGGAGCTTTGACCGTTGTTGTTATAAAAACTGAGTTACTGTATGTGAACACAAACACAACTCCCATCTGTTTCCTGTGAGAAGGGACCTCTAACCCCTACATCTTGCTCCCAGTATCAAGTCAGACACATGGTTTCTCTTGGGAGCATGACAGCCTGTGCTCTGCAGGGTCTCTGCTTTCCTTTGCCTGATTCTCTGTATATTTTTTAACTCTTAAAGTCTAAAAATATACTTGAGTGCGGATGTTGTTGCTGTGTTACATAAGCTTGTGGGACTGAAGTGTCAGGAATGAGAGTTTGTACAGAAAGTTTTTGGATCTCAGTTCTCACAAAGTAAACAGTCATGGAAGATGGGACAGTTTCCTGGAACGGCTTCACAGAACCAACTCCATGGTTCATCTGATGGTCACTCTTTTCTGCTCTTTGGGAAGAAAGTCACAGATTTCCTCCACTTTAAAAGTTAACACTAACAGTGTTCTGAAGTCACATTGTAGTCAATCACCAGTCCAGTTTTCTAGACCACAGCAGTCTTAGTCCAACAGGGACGAGGAACGTCTCTTAAAATCCATTTTGATATTGTTTCTGCAGCATGACTCTGAGAAACTATTTGAAGTTTGATGGCAGCACACTGGGATCTACTGGAAATCAGAGTAACTGTGCTACATAGCTGGCATTTTGCATCAGAGACGTCCTGCACCGACGCTGCAGGGCAACGACGGCTCCGGGAATGTCGTAATGATGTCATTGTGCCGTTTGAATGAGTCAGAAGCTTAAACCATTTGGGTCAGAAACTTTCTGACAACTTGTCTGTTGTTCCCTCATCAGGACAACTCAAATAATCAGGGAATTATCGATCAGTGTAAAATTTCACAGTATTTGTGTGGGCAGAGGGTGGGAGAGACTTTATCAGGGGGTCATATTCTAAGAAATGATTGTGTTCCTCTCTCTAGTGCTAACTGTGGTCACATTAAAGAGACATGAGAAATAAAACGTCTTTATATTAATAGAATATAAAGACATAGGTCAACAAGTTCACATTTTTAGGTGTGATTTTAGATTCCAAATTTACATTTGACAGACATGTTAAGAGACTTCATAAAAGTGTGTTTGTTTGATAAGACCCCTTAAAGCAGCACAGCACTGTTTGGGCCCAGGCCAAACAAACCACAATCACGCTGTTGAAATCCCTGTATAAACAAGCAAGAATAATACTGGGTGAAAAAGCAATAAGATGGCATCCTTGCCTAATTCTGGGGAAAGATAATTTGAGTTCTGACAGTTTTGTTAGTTTCTCGTTCATAAAACTGATTTTCAAGCACGTAAACAAGCTTGTAGCAGAAAAATCGTCTCAAGTGGTAAATAAACAAAGTCATGGAGTAGAACCAGAGGTGCAGTAAGTGGAAACTGCCTTTTAGAAAGACGTCCAACAGCATTTGGTCAATCATCAACTTCAGTGATAGGTATGAACCGATGGAATGCATTGATGGGTGAACTCAAAGTTTTTAACAAACATGCAAAGAAAAAAGGTTGAAACCAAAACCAGTCTGCGAACATTAAATACAATACAATAACTCTAGATCACTCAGAGATGCCTGTACACACTGATCTGTACACACACCTGCACACACGTTTATTCACACACACACACACACGCTTCAAACATTTTATGTTTTATTTTAGCATTTCTAAATTTCTTTCCCTGTCTTTGTACTCGTGCTGCTTCCTGCATATGATATCTTGCATTTGACCATAAACACTGATCTAATCCATCTGGGCTGGAAACCTGCATGCATGCCACTTAGAATTTCATGAAGTAATGTTTTTTGTATTTGTCCTTGTGAAATAAACTTGTAACTAATAAATAAAGGATGCTAAGTATGTTCATTTTTCTTTTTCTTCCTCTTCTTCTTCTTGGTTAGTGGTTGTTCCAGAGAATCTCACTCCCCCTTTTGAGCAGTTGTTGTAACTGTGTGACTTTGTTAAGGTGGTGACAGCGCCGCGTGAAAGCAAGCCAAAGTGAAAGGAGTCCTCCGACTCCTCCAATCCTGATAGGAATGTGCCCTGAAAGCTGGCCCGCCGTCTTTGGTTCGGTTTGGTTTGGAGACAGAGGAAGTCTCTGCATGCATGTCATTGGACTGTAGGAGGAAGCTGAAGAGAACCCATGAATACATTGAGAACATTTAAACTCCACACAGGTTAAGGACTCTGGATTAGCTGCAGCTGTCTGATATGTTTTGGCTACAGTAAAACCAGTAAAAACACATCAAGTTTACTGGAGATAAACACAGCTTAGCTGATCCACAAAGTTTTGTTTTTCCTTTTTTATCCTGGTGAAAATCAGTGGACTTCAAACCCGGCTAAGTGTCTGTGTGAGTTCAGGTCTGAAGTGGGATGTGACTTAGAGTGGTTGCTGTGTGAATATTAGTGACTGGAATCCAGCTCAGGTTTTTAGCCGCACTTCCTTTGAAAATAAAATGACTTGTGTTTTTACATCCAGCAGTTTATTTGTTTCAGAGACTTAATGAGAGTTTGTGAGGAATGTTAATTCGCTGGTGACGTTGGTTTGTGTGTGTTTGTGTGTTGTCTTCCATAATCTGAGCATGTGGGAACATGGAAATGTTGGTTATCAAGCCTACAGAACCAAACCCAGCCTGAGACCACAACTAGGATGACACCTGTCATGTGATTCTACCCGTCCATCTCTTTTTATCTCTCTAAAATGTGTCCTCCCTACTGGTTTATGATCACTTTGTACTCTTCATGATCTTCACTGGAGATCTTCTGTGACTGGTCTATATAAACCCAGTGGCTCACATTGCTCCCAGGTCAGCTTAATTGAAAACTGAACCATTTTCAATTAAAGGAGCATAAGACAAGTTCTGGTTTTATTCCAGAAGTATAAAATTTATAAATAAATAAAGTTGCATAGCTAGCTTAAAACCACAAGCCTTTATCAACTTGTATGCTAACAGTACGTTTAGGGTCCCATTTTATTCTCAGGGCAGATCAGAGCCCCCTCAATTTATTTCAAGCTGCTCCGATGTTGACTCTCATTTTACTCCTGTGGTCGGACTCCAGTTTTGCTCTTTTCATCACCCTAGACAAAGTTTTTCTTTTCTTTGTCTTGCAGGAGTAGCCTATATGTTAGTGCGTTAGAGGCACTTGAGGCCACCACGCTATTGTCATCCATTTATAGATGTCAGTGTCTATGATGCTCTAATGGCAACGGAGTAAACAATGCGATCCTGGCAGCAGAGAGGTTAACGAGCACGCGCACATGTCAACCCCAAGCAGGTACCTCCGGCTTAGAAACGTGAAGCCTATGCAGAAGAGCCAAAAATTGCAGTTCCCTTCTCATCTGCAAGGTGCTACTATAAAAGAGCAATTTCTCATTGACTCCCATGTTAAAAAGGCCAACTTTACAGGAGAATTAAACATGTCTACTGCCTGGTTAAGAAAACATTTTAGGTTTGAAAGGTTTACAACTGTTATGACAACTGTGGGGGAAGGAAAAAAAATTCTATCTCATTCGTTCGAATGTTATTTAATCCTAAAATTCTTCATAGATAGGAGTGTGTCCTTTTGATTGACAGGTGCCACGTACAATTGAATTAACTTTATTGTGTGCCATTGGACAGAAATTCAGAGAAGATGAAACTTCTCTTCAGGAATGGATTTGACACAGAAGGAGGTTCCTGAAACACTGCCTTGCCAATGGAGCTAGAAGAGACAAGACATAGACTGTTTTTCCCTGAAAGTTAGAGTAGGTTTTTTTGGATGCATTTTTCATTTTATTTGATCTTTTTAGCACACACCTTTGTTGAGCTTAGTGAGAAAACTGGGATAATTTTGTAATAGCGTAATTATAATTATTACTGGGGTAAAAATGTTGACTGAAGAAATAAGTATTTTCAATAGTCTGCTGCATTGGTCTTCACAGGAAGTTGCTTAATTTATTTTAATTTACTTTACTTTATTATTTGCATGCTTACAGAAATGATCAATTCAGCTCAGCTTGATTTGGAGACTTGGTCCTTCACAAGTAAAATCACTGTACACACACACACACACAGACACACACACACACACACACACACACACACACACACACAGACACACACACACACACACACACACACAAACACAACACTTTTTAATACTATCACGTTTTGTTTCGTGTTACATTTTTTTCGTTTAGTTTTTTTTGTTCACATTATATTAAATCTATTTTCAACATTTTAATATTTTCACATTTTCATGTCTTCTTTTTTTTAAGGACTTCTGTTAAATTTGTTTCCATATTTTCATATTTCCATTTTTCATATCATGGTTTTTTTCATGTTTTTCTGTTACTTGTGCTGGATATCTGACTCTGGCTGGGTTTGTAGCTTTCAGTTTCGTGGCACACAGTGAACACACGCCTGCTGTTAGTGACTGTTTCAAAGTGTCTTCAGTTGCTGAGTCATGCTGACATGTCATTCACATGTAACACACTTATTTCACATGACATGTGACCTCTCAGTGAGGCTCAGAGGGATGTCAGCTGGACATGGAGGCGGCTGATCTTCCATCAGTGTTGAGTGAATACAGAGAAAGTGAGGGAGGGCACTTTGTGTTCAAAGTTTTATCGTTATCTAAGTTTAGATCTTGGCTTGCAGACGGCTTCTCAAGTAACAGGGCTGCAGGCTCAGTTCAGGACTCCACTCTGCAAACGGACGCAGATCAGAGTTTTACCGACACAGAAAAGAAGGAAGACCCAGGAAAAAAAGAGGGGAAGGCAGCAGAGGGGCTGTTAACGCCAGGAATAGCCCTTTATTCAATAGGACACATGCTCAGAGAAGCGTAGGACACACACTGGACTATTCCCTTTGGAAACTCTCTACAGGCATTATGACTGAGGAATCAGGAGTTAACCTGACTTCAACATCTGAGCAGCAAGCTCCACACTTTCTACGAGATGTCATCTTTCATGGAAAGTTCAGGGTGAGTGTCAACAAAGACGGATACACAGAATGACAGGACAGAGACAAAACGACCTGAAAGAACCAGAAAAGTCAACGTCTTACTGGACACAATGTTGCAGGTGGTAGGTTGAGTTGGTCTTTCGGAATAAATCAGAATGATTTAATATATTTTTATGAAACTGTCTAAATTAAATAGCTAATTTATGGATCAATGCATGAATTTAATTGGTTTAAAGGAAAAACATGACCTGAACTGGACTGTAGTTCTGACTGCTGTTTGACTCCAAAACAAACCCAGTCTGAGATGAAATAAGATCCAGAAATTTCCAAACTGAGCTTGTCTGTCTGCCTGAGATATTAATGCAGCCATTCTTCACAGCAGAAATGATGGTTCTCACCAAGGAACGCCCTCCTGACATGTGAGGGAGAACATTTCCTCAAGTCTTGAGTGAAATTGTTTGGAGAATCAGAGCAGTTAAAAAAAATCCACACAGCACAGTAATCAGCTTAAACAAACTGACTTGTGTGCAGCGAGTTGGAGCTTGGACTTTCTACCATGGGTACGTGGAAGCAAACTTTCTAATTGAGAAAAACATCAAGTTTTAAGCATGTGTGTGGGGCAAGAGATGATGGTGACTCCTGAATATGCAAATCCCGCCTTGAAGTCGCCACAGCTTGTTAGCAATGTCTCTCCAAAAACATGTTTTCCATAATGACATCATTTCAGATCCAGCTGTGCTAGATCCATGATCCAGACTCAGAGTCAGCAGCCGAAGGCAGATGATGGATGGATGGATGGATGGATGGATGGATGGATGGATGGATGGATGATGGATAGATGGATAATTCAGTTAATTTCAAACTTATTTAGCACCAATTCACAACAAAGTAATTTCAAGGTACTTTTAATTAGAAAATCATAATACAATTTAGACAAACCCATTATATGAGCCACATTAGTCCAGAGGTTCTAATAACTGCACTGCAAGCGAATAAAACAGTATTTGGCAGCAGAGCAGCTTATCACAGCTTAAAGCAGTGAGAGACTAACAACCCTTCATGTACACAAATGTTGTCCAATGAGCACATGAGGGTGATTAGCGTGCTCTCAGGCCTGTTAAAACTGTGTGAAGCTGATAACACCGCTGGACTTTTTGAGATTCTGGAAGCTGTGACAGAGGCTGATGTGTTGTATCCTCTGATTGGTCTGTTTCTGGCCTGTTTCTCTTCATCGCTCTGAGAGTCTTGTCTAAACTTTCTCACTGGACAGGTTTATTCTGACAGAACATTTCCTCGGTAAGCTACAGAGATTTCTCCTTCTGCATGTACACCTTTACTCAGCAGGGCTGTGAGTGAACTGAAGCATTTTTTTTTCTTTTTAATTTAGTATTTCAGTAACATAGTTAAGAGTACAAGCAGGTACATTACAAAGAAAAACATGAGACATTACAATAACGAGTGAACTGAAGCAGAGCTGATAGAATTATATATGGTGACATCACCGCAGGAACAGAGATCCTGTTGAAAAGAACAAGAGCAGGAAAGGAAAAAAGAGAAAACTACTGTTTACACACACGCACAAAAGATCAAAGTTGGATTATATCACTTTTACCTCTCTCTCTCTCTCTCTCTATATATATATATATATATATATACGTGTGTCTGTGTGTGGGTACATCATTCATTGTTATGATTTGTTAATAATAAATGCCTTAATCTATGAATAAGAGTAATAGATACTGTACAAAAAAAACAATATACAGCTATTCACATGTTTTACTGTTTTTTAAGAGCAGGAACTTGTCTCAAACTGTTCCTTGTGAGACTTTTTGCAGCACCATTACATCACACTTCCTGTTCATATTTTTCCTGTCAGTTCATCTTAGCTAGTCACAATTGACTGCAACTAATCAATAGATTTTGCAGGGAAGTTCTTAACTGTTGTGAGGTGGCACTTTAAAACCATTTAACAAGTGCTGCACACAACTGATGAATCAGAAGGCACTTGTTAAGGACAGCAGCTTACCACTCTGAAAAGTTGCTACCAGGACAGGACTGAGTGAGCGGGTGGTGGCAGCCAGTCATCTTCAGACTGGACTATCAGCTGTTCACCCACTCACCCCGTCCAGGTAAGGAGCTGGTTGTTAGACACTCAACAGGAAAAGTGTACAGCTAAGTTGATGAGTAGCCAACTAGACCCGAAGTGGTCTTAGCGCCATCACCCACACCCTGCAGCTCATACCAGCTTCTTACTTCTTCCTAAGCAATGATGTAGGCAGAGTAAAGGCAGCAGATGGGGATATCAGTGAGCTTACAGCACTTTGAAATGAAACATTTGTTCACTGGATAACAGAAAGTAGCTTTCCCAGCTGTTGCAACTCATGGAGTTACTCACACAAACAGTTTGCACTAACCAAGCTTATTAAGCTAAATAATTACCAAGCACTTCACAATACATCACAGTTTAGTACTATAGACATCTGATTGACAGTTACATTACATGTGCACAGCTTTATAAAAAATATTAATTCCTATTACAGTATCTTTTTGGACTCTGTTTTTAATGCATGTTATTGTTTTCCTATTTGAGAATAATGCCATTTATTTTAGGGGTCGTCATGAATGGACTGATCAGATCAGCATCTAATTTACTCTTACGTAAAATTTTACTTTAGAAAATGGGAAAGCATTCTGATTTTGAATCCTATGCAAGAATTCAAATATTATTTAGAATTGAATAACATGGAGAAACTTAGCATTGGTCCCTGTGGGTTCCCAGAACATTACGATGACAGGAGTCATAAACCAATATAGAACCGAGAAAGAGCAACATAAAAACTTTGCGAAGCTGCGGGACTATGTGGTAACTTATGAAATACATATCTGCTACTGGATTTCAGCTATCAATTACACTTTACCACAGACCAACTTAGCACTAGCACGAGCTGTCGCAGTCAGTCAGCTGGTTCACTGATTTGGCTGCACATAGCAGGACAAATTTGGTTATAATGTGTACATACAGTACATCGCTGGTCTCTGGTTGGTACATCACTGGGAAAATATTTATTTAATTGATATTTTATTTCATTAGATGTTTTATTTATATGACAAAGTTGACATGAACTTTTTGATCGTTTAAAAGTCAGACACCATCCAAACCTGCAGCTTATTCCTGTTCAGTCTCTCCAGTTGCTTCTTCCGCTGAATGCAGGAAACAGACAGGCTAGAGGTGGAGACAAAGTCTTGCTCCATGGAGGCTTTTTTGTGTTATGGGATTTTTTCATGTCACTGCTGATCCAGGCCTTGTTACTGGGAAGAACATCACTGTTCTTGTTGGGATAGTCCTGTCCAAACAGAAGCTGACTTAATCTGTCACACACTCTGCACATTCCAGTCTGTGGCTTCCAAGCACCATCTCAGAGCATCTTCAGCTCCATTAGACCAGTTTTTCACAAACTGCATGAATTATGGGCTTTTAAGTGGAGTGGAGAGAACCAGGTCTGATGTTCCTAAAGATTGTCGGACAGAGGAATTGTATGCATTTACACCTGTAAAATAAATCAAGCATTTTATTTTCTCTCGTGGAGCTGCTGGTAAAGTGTTGAAAAGTTGAATGTGTAGCAGAGATGGAAATGTTCTCCAGAGATCACAATGAATACTGTTGTACTGTTGCCCTAATAACGACTGAGTTGATGACATTGCAACTTCCACACAGAGGAAACCTGATGGGTGAAAACCCTGCCATCTTTTCTACTTGAAACAGGTAGAAGAAGGTGGTCATAGAAATCAAAGGACAGTTCATGGTTATTATTGTAACCGTTGCCTAATTAATATGAAAAAACAAAATAACTCCAAGACTGGCATATCTGATACCTTGATTTGTTACTGTGAGCCACAGTCTAACATATCAGGGTCAACAGCAGATACAAGTTTTAAATTGCAACAATTGCCGCACAACACACATGCACAATCCAACGGCTGGTGGATTACTCTGTAGCTCTGGAAACCAGGGTGATACCTTCCACAGTAATTCCACAGACAGTGTTTTAATGACGTTCTCAAGAACGTCATTAAAACACTGAACGTGAAAGGAAAAATTCAGTCATTCCTATGTATTTGATAGATGTTTATAATCTGACACACTGTCTGGTTGCATCAATATGGAATGGGGATAAGAGTATAACCTGTGTTACAATAAAAATGTGTACCATGCCATAAATGCTATCACCTAAAGGAAGCGTGTACAACATAAAAAGTATGAGACCAAGTACAGAACTGTGAGGAACTCCGTGATTTATGTTCCGTGTGAGGAAGACTCAGTATTTACATGAAGCAACTGAAATCTATAAGATAAATATCTATAAAATATCTATAAGATAAATATGACTTGAACCAACCTAGTGCACTTCCTTTAATCCTAATAACATGTTCATGATCTATAGCAGTGGCTCTCAAACTTTCCCTAACCCGCAAAATATTTACAGAATTAATCAATATTCTACATTATCATTATTATTTCCATCTCAGCCAGCACTAACTAGATAGA